>CAUYLG010015581.1:0-162163 GCA_963573385.1 Cacajao melanocephalus | reverse complement strand
GGAGTTGGGGAGAGATAGCATGGGGAGAAATGCCAGATATAGGTGATGGGGAGGAAGGCAGCAAATCACACTGCCACGTGTGTACCTATGCAACAATCTTGCATGTTCTTCACATGTACCCCAAAACCTAAAATGCAATTTTAAAAAAGGAAATAAAATAAAAGTAACTACGTAGATAAATATAAAATGTAGTTAAAAAAAAAGAAAAGAAAAATAAAAGTAAACCACTGGTATGATCTGTGCAAGGCCAGACAATCCCCCTGGGATTCTGTCTTAAGATAAAGATCGAACACTTTCTGCCCTGCGGGAGGAGTGTGGGGAGCAAACGGGATCACCTGTGCCCACGAAAGGCCCCAGGGAACTGCAGAGGGCCGGGCAGGGAGCAGGTTGCTCTTGTGGTTGTCAGGGCCCATGACCCAGTGCCATTGTACAGTGACAGTTTGTGTCAAGTAGAAGAAGAGGAAGGTGGGAAGGAATGTGAATTTTAATGTGTTAGAATTGCTGACAAATACTGACTATAGCACAGACACCAGTGTTTTGGGGGAAAGGGGCCCACATTGAATAAAGTTTCAATTCAAAGAAAAAAAAAAGAAATAATATCTAGGTTAATGTGGTAAGTTTAGTAAATGCACAGAAAGCACAATTCTAATAAATAAACTTGTTTTATATCTTTAATTTCCATCTAGAATTGACTTGTGTTGGATTTTTTGTGCACTTAAAGATAATCATAAATCCAACAGTAATACGATTACCTCAATAATTTTTCCCTTGGGGAATATATGTAGCTAGTTTGAAGTTTTATGTTAAGGAATGCCTGAGGTTATTTTTACCAAACATCATGAAGAAAATATAATTAAGTAATAAATATTACGATCTTAAATCTATTATTTAAAACATGGAAAATTTTCATGTAAGCTACTTTATTGCATTCCTTCTTTTATTAAGTCCTAGGGTAATTTTGTATTCTTTTTGAAAGTGTATGCTTTTTGCCCTTTGCTTGGTTACACAGTTGCATTTATTTAATTATCTAATGCAGTGCAAGATTATTTTACTATTTAAAAGCAATTCTGCAACTTTTACATATTTGCCAACAATGCAGGATATGGCCACTGATGCAAAATCATAGTTTGTAATCATCGTAGCTCCCAGCCCTCTGTTTCGTTTCCATCATGGCCACAAACCCATCACCTGCTCCACAGGAGTGCTTGCCGGCATGCACTGTAAGTGTGTGGATGCCAGTGAGTGACTTCATTGCAAGGCTGAAGGAGGCGCTTTAGTCTAAAGCTCATCTCTTGATGCATACTTGCCAACATTTTGCCTACATCCTTCAAATGATTTAAGACAGGGAAGGGCAGCATAGGCTTTGGAGCCAGACTAGCTTAAGTTAAAGCCCAGCAACTTGGGACTGAGCCCCAGGTCCCATGAATGCAGGTCTTCATCAGCAAGGCTGGGAGCAGAGCACAGTGACCGTTCTGACCTCTCAGTTGGAGCTGGTTCAATTCGTGTTGTTGTTCAGCTCTGCATGGGCGACTTAAATGGAGTCATCACTGGCTAATTGTAGGTATAGTGAAAATAGGCACATGGTAACATTTGACAAATATTTTAAGGCCTACTTTTCCATAGACCTCACCTGGCCAACAGAGAAGTGCAATTACTGCATTATAATCAGATCTATGATTATTTTTTATCTTTATTAAAACAATTCCACATATTTTATTGCATGTGGAAGAGTAAAATGGCTGTCTTTAAGTGCCAAATACTCCAGTAGCAGAGGAGCAACATTTATTGACTCTACAGCTTGGTATATGTATATGTGCTCAATTTTTTTTAACCTATACTTGGTGTGGGTATGAGCACCAAGGCTTTGAGTAGTGGGAAAAAATATTAGGCCTAGTCCATTCCAATGTAATTGTTTTAAAAACCTCTTTAAATATAACTCATTTCCTCAGTAAAGTTATCTTCTAGTTCAGATTTCTCCTTTTTCAGATCCCCTTTTCCTTTGTCCTAGCTAAGGAAGCATCTGGCATGTCTGGTGTATGGAAGCCTGAAGGACCATGCAGTGCCTTGTATTCTGCTTGTGTGCCTCTTCAGGCAGCTGGGAACATGATGGCCTCTGGTCCTGAAGTGTTTTGCAGATACTACTCATGATCTTGTCTCCCTCAGCTGAGTTTGGGTTCAGTAGCCCCTTGGAGCTGATTCAACTTTGCCTTGGCTCTCATTGGTGGGAGATTCTTTCTACTTCCTCCATCTGTACTCTGGTAACCCCAGCCCCTGATGCAGGGACACCAACCTCTTGCCAAGGCAGTGAATTTCTCCCTAAGCACTGTGAGAAGTTCTGAATCCTATTAATGGTTAACTGACTGCAGAAGATAGAGTTGGAGAATTAAACACCAGGGGCCTCTCTGCCCAACACCCCTGGACCTGCCAAGTTTACAGCCATGTGGTTGTGCACCAGGTCGGTGTGGGATAGCCTGAAGGATATTCCTTCCTAGAATTCAGAAAGGAAATTGGGGCAGGCTTCTGTACCAGTCAGGGACCAGGAAAGCAGAAGATGGGAGACATGCCCAAAAGGGATGCCTGATTCCAGAAAGCTTCATGAATGGGCCATCAGAAAAATGACAAGAGTTAAAGGCAATCAACAGCGTTGTTAAAGCACCTTGGAACAGCTGCAGTAAGAAGTCAATAGAGTCCTCAGGTCAGAGGAGAGTTCTTGGAACCAGGCAATGGCTGAGCTGTAGAAGGGACCTACCTAATGGGAGCTTTGGCCTGTGGTAATTGAAAGCTGAAACTGTATGATGCAGCCTGGCAGAGAGGGAGTCAGGCAGGACTAGACATTTGCTAACCCCTGGTTTCTGCCCTCCAGTGTCTTGCAGGGGATTCCCATTGGCCAAGGGTAAGGGAATCACATTGATGTAACCCTTAGATCATCTCCTGGGCACAGGGAAGGGTGGAGGAGGGTAGAGAGTGGGTCTGAAGGAGCGAACAGAATCTCCAGCAGATTCCTCTATAAACGTGACACATTTCATACTTTCTGGGCCAATGCCCAAAGAGGAAGATTGCACATACACAAATCAAGGCTTTTCCCTTCTCATTCTCTCTCCCTTTCCTCTTCCCACCGTCTACCAGGGATAGAACCAGAGGCACATACCTCCTTGGTAAATCCTAGATATCTAAGGGGTATCTAAGGGGAATGGCTTGGGCTGGATGTCCTGGGCTTGGCTTTTGCTATGCCAAGAGAGAAATAATGATAGGTAGAACATTGCTTCCAAAAACAAAAATCACCAGTTTTACAAATCTGATTTCTTGCTAGTAAGTACAATTTCAAATGCCAGAATCCTAAATATTAACCTTTTCTTTGTGTTTCTTTAACTTCTGTCCTGCCACTATCAGGTGGATGCCTTAGACCAATTAGGAAAATATTACATTTTGGGAGAGGCAAAGAGAATACAGCACATTAATACTTTTAAAAACTATTACTCCCTAGTTTCATACTGCTATAGTTTGTATGAAAATTTTACAATTTTATAGCATTTTCATGTATATTATCTGATTTAGCATCATCTAACCTTAGCAACAATCCTACAAGGTATCCATTTTACAGAGGAGATAATTGAGGTCAAATATACTCTGTTAGTTAATTGCAAACCCACAACTAGAATTCCAGATCTCCTGACTCCCATTAGAGTGCTCTTTCTTCTGTGCCAGAGAGGGGGGCCACAGTTTGCATATTTGGAAAAGAGAACCACGTCCGTGAAATTGGTTCATAATATACTGGTACTTGCTAGAAATTGCGACTCTTGAGCATTTGCCCACGGATTAGTGCTTTCATTGAAAAATACATTTAAAATTTTTCTAATATCTGCTTCCATGGTAACCAGGTAATTTTATACTTATTTTCTTGCCCTTCTTGCATTGTCATTTGTCACTTGATATCTTTTACCATTTTTTTTTTTCACTCCTCGTTTTGACTTAATTTCACTGGTTAATTACCTTTTTAATCGAACTCTTTTTACCTACTTCTTGATTCTGGAATTATCCTTTGACCTCCTCATTTGATTGCTGCTTTCCTGACTCAGTGAGTTGAACATACTCTGCTGAAAATAGCAGGTCTTGTTTTCATTTTGTCTGTGTTTATGTGACACCCTGTGTATAATTCAGAGAGCACCCACTGGGACAAGATGCAACGGGGAATTATGTGCCTAAGTAGAGAAAGTTTGAGGGGAACTTAGACCAAGACTAACTAGCAACCTGGTCTCTGGACAGATTTCTTGAATGGGTGGTTTCTGGCAGTGATACTTTGAAGGATTCATTATATTTCTGAGGAGTGGGATGTTTGGCCCATCAGAACTGAAAGCTAGTTCAGAGTTTCCCACTTTATAAGGTTTACTCGCCTCGCCCTCTGAAAAGTGGAAGCTACCGGCTGGGTGCTGGGTTTGCCTTTCCTAGATTCATGCGAAGATTCCCAATTCACGTATTACCAGTTAAACAGGATTTTGAATTTTCTTTTCTTCCTTAGAATATAGAAGTTACTAAAGATGTTTGATGTCTTGAAAAGTCTAAAGACCTCGAACTATTGTTTATTCCCTGGACCATGTCTTCTCACACTCTGGAGATAGGGGAAGACTGAGAATTTGGGTTCCAGCTAAGTTTGAGCAATATCTGTAAGTCCTTGGGCTGGGCTGTGGGAGCCGCCCACAGTGTGCTGCAGTACCCGGCAGGACTGTCTCCTGACCCACAGTGCAGAGGGGGCGGAGCTTACCTTCTGGTTCTCTCTCTCGTAGCTGTGCTTGGAATTGCTGCTGGTTCCTGGTTTAGATAGTTATCCTAGAGCATTGACTAAAACTTTAAATGACTTGTAAGTCACGCTGTTGTACCAAGAGTCTGTTCTTTACATTCTCTTGAGTCTACAGTCTCATAGGTTGCTGATGTAGCATAAAACTGGTACAGCCTTTCTGGGTGGTAGCTTGTTAGTAGGTTTCAAAATGTCCATGCCCTTTGACTGAGTAATCCAATGTATAGGAAGTCATCATGAGGTACCTAATGACGTAACTAGGAGATGTTCGCTGCAGCTTCCCAGCAAACAGGGTAAAACAATGCACAAAATAATGCAGCTTCCCAGCAAACAGGGTAAATTATTAATCATCCATAAAACAAAATAATGCACAACCATTGAAAATATATAAATGTACATGTATGTTTTTAGACATGAAAAGATATGATATCCTATTAATAAATAAAGTTTGCAACAGTACATTCAATACACACATGTAAGAAAATATTAACACACCTATGCTCAGAAGAAATGCCAGAAAGGAAGGATCAAAATACTAATATCTGGGTGATATGATTAATGTTGATTTTAATTAATAATTGATAATTTTATCTTACTGTCTTCTATGATGACCAGATATTACTTATGAAAAAGGAAATTACTTAGCATTGAAACTGGCTTCTGGCATAGAGAGAAGGAACGACGAGATGATGAACGTGAATCAGCAATACGCCATGTTTACTACTGTGTGTTAGCGTGTTGGCAGTGACATCAGGGTGCCAATGGCACACTGTTCATTCAGACAAAAGGATGTGGATACTAGGATTTCAAGAGAACAGCCAGCTTCAGAACTATACACACTTGAGCCACATTTTTCTTCTCTTTATCTAAAATGTTCTGATTTTGTAGGATAATTATTTATCTTTCTCTTTGGACTTCAGACAAAATCCATTTTCATTTGTTTATTAAATAATTATAATTACACAAAAGAATATTTACAGTATAAAGGTAAAGTGGAGAAAATACTCATGAACAGAAATTCAGTGTCCAGAAATGGAGTATGACCATTGATCCTGAAAGAGTCCCCTAAGGCAGCAGTCCCCAACCTTTTTGGCACCAGGAACTGGTTTCGTGGAAGATAATTTTTCCATGGACACAGGGTGATGGAGATGGTTTTGGGATGATTCAAGTGCATTACATCTATTGTGCACTGTTATTTCTATTATTATTACATTGTAATAATGAAATAATTACACAAGTCACCATAATGTAGAATCAGTGGGAGCCCTGAGCTTGTTTTCCTGCAACTAGATGGTCCCATCTGGGGGAAATGGGAGACAGTGACAGATCATCAGGCATTAGATTCTCATAAGGAGCATGCAACCTAGATCCCTACCAGGCACAGTTCCCAATAGTGTTCCCTCTCCTCTGAGAATCTAATGCCACCACTGATCTGATGGGAGGCAGAGATCAGGTGGTAATGCAAACAAAATACAGATGCAGCTTTGCCAGCTCACATGCCTCTCACCTCTCTTGGTGTGGTCTGGCTCCTAACAGGTAACAGAATGGTACCGGTTGGTGGCCCAGGGTTTGGGGACCCCTGCCCTATGGTAAGATCTTTCATTCCTTTCTCCTTTTCTCCCTGCCTTGAGAAAACCACAGTCCTGAATTTTTTATTATTGCCTCTCTTTTCTTTTTTTTTTTTTTGAGACAGAGTCTCATTCTGTTGCCAGGCTGGAATGCAGTGGCGCTATCTCGGCTCACTGCAACTTCCGCCTCCCATGTTCAAGCAATTATCCTGCCCCACCCAGCCTCCCGATGGTTTTGGGATGATTCAAGTGCATCTGTAGCTGGGACTACAGGTGGGCGCCACCATGCCCAGCTAATTTTTGTATTTTTAGTAGAGACGAGGTTTCACCATGTTGGCCAGGATGGTCTCCATCTCTTGACCTTGCGATCCTCCCACCTCAGCCTCCCAAAATGCTGGGATTACAGGCCTAAGCCACCACACTCAGCCCTTGCTTTTCTTTATAATTTAATTCCTAAGTAATATTTCAGTTTTGTATGCTTTTGTATTTCATTTAAGTGAAATTATACTTACTCTTTTGCAACTTGTGTTTTTCACTCAATATCTTATTTCCAAGTTTTATCCATGTAATATGTATTGTCATTGTTCACTCATTTTGCTATTATCAAGTCTTCATTGTGGAAATGCACCACAGTATACTTATATATTGTCCTGTGTATGAACTTTTGGGTAACTTACAGTTTGTTGCTACTATGAAAACTTTTATTAATGACCTCTGATGTGCATGTATAATAGCTAATGCTCATGCAGATTGTCTCAGGTCTATACATACTGGAATTGCTGGGTTGTGGGGTGTGTGGATGTTCAATTTTAATAGATAAAAATAGATTTTTTAAATGAAAAAGTAGGTAATACTAAATCATTTTCAAATTATTTTTAACTATTTATATTCTTGCCAGCAGTATATAAGAGTTTCTATCCTTCGCATAGTCACCAACAATAGCAACATATTGATGCTATTTCTTTCTCTGGATCTTGAGAGTTATTAGTAATGTCAGACTTGTAACTTTTTGGTAATCTACTGAGCTTGAAATAATTTAATTTGTATTTTCCTGAGCATCAGTGACATCAAGCATGTTTTCTTAGGTTTATTAACATTTGTGATTTCTGCCTATAAATCATCTGTTCAGGTTTTTTGGCCCATATTTGTATTGGATTACTTCTGGTTTTAAAGTAGGTCTGTAAGAAGTCTGTATATGTTGGGAGCAAATCTTTTTAGTTATATATGTGAGAAATATCCTCTTCCAATTAGTGGCTTGTCTTTTCATTTTCCATGTAGTGTGTCTGATAAAGAGACATTCTTAATCTTATTTATCATTTCTTTCATGGTTTGCCTTCTCATGTCTTGTTTGAGAAGTCCCTTCCCATCCAGAGGTTCAGAAACACAAACTCCTAGATTGTCTTCTAAAATGTTTATGGTTTTCTCCCTGTGAATAGTTTAAAGGTGTCCAGTGTGTTTTTTTCTATAGAGATAACTGTATTAAAACTCTTCTGTTGTAGGACATTCTCCTTAGTTCAGCTAAAAACAGGGTTCTTTTCACACGACCATGAAAGATTAGGCTTGCAGACACTTTAAAGGGTGAGAAAAATGAAACTTATTGGGCAAAGAGGGAAAAAAAAAAACTCAGTAAAGCAAGAGAGGCTCCTGTTAACAAGCCCCCATCTCACAGATGGAATTCTCAGTTACCACCCTAGAACAAGGAAGGCCAGGCTCCCACCCCCTGCAAACGGCATGAACTTCTGGCACGAACTTCTGTGGCTCAACCTGTTCTCCCAGTGTGCAGGCCGGTGGGAGTTTCTCCAGGAACCCCTTTGTACTTGGCTGCCTCATTTCCTTTCCCTGCAGAGGTGTAAATGCCAGCTCTGACTTGAATCACATCATAGCTGAAGTTTCCTATGAGTCTGGGACTGTTTCCTGAGTTCCCTGGAGAACAGAGGCATTTAAGTCAGCCAGATGTTGAGGGGCCCTATCAAGAAACTTGTTCATATTTTAAATGATAAGTCATTTATCTCACATAACAAGGTAGAAACTATTCTGGGTTATCCTGGGGCACAATGATGGCATCGAGAACCCCAGCTCTTCCCATATTATCCTCTGCCAGAGTCAGTTTATCAGTAATGGTTCCTCACAGTTCCAGCTACTTCTAGCCACATCTGCAGTGGAAAACAAAGGCCTTCATATTTTAAATTCTAACCTTGAGGTTGTTTTGGACCACCCAGGTGGTGTGCATTAAGTTGCAAGCTGCTTTCCCATGCAGTCCCACTCAGGGTCATGAGTTCTCAGGGGAGGATTTTTTTTCTGTCCATTCAGTGCTGAGTTTCAAGATGGGCAACTTGCCTTGCAGATCCCTGTGTGAAGAATGAAGTTATTTATTTCTAGTTCACCTGACTTTCAGGATGCAGCCCTGTGGGGCCTCTAATTTATGCATAAGTCTCACATTAAACTTATCTCCATGGATGGGCCTCGGGCTTTGTCCTCTGCCCCTGCACCCCATGAGACAGTGAAGAGCAGAGCTGGAATTCACCAAAGTGGTAAATGTAGACCTCCCTGAAAGCTTGTCCTGTTTACATCTCTGCCTTCCCATTTTCTCTTAATTTTTTTGGCTTCTTGGTATTTTTTACTTTCTTGGAGCTCATCACACATTTAGGAGGATTTTTGTCTTTTCTGGAATTTTTAGTTGTTTTTCAGTGGGAGGGTCTGTCAGTGCATCTAGTCCTCCACACTGTGGAAGCAGAAGTTGGTTTAAATTCACTTTAAAAATTGCATTGTTTTATCAATTTTGCCTAAAGGTTTGCTGGAGACTGAACCGTTGCAAGGAAGAGAAGAAGATGCAGTAGCCAGTGCTGACTACTCTAGCATGCTTTCTGAGGAGGAAAAGGAAGAGTTAAAGGCAGAGTTAGTGCAGGTATGTTTAGTAATCTTATTGTTGCTATTTCTATCTCTGGATCTTGAGAGTTATTAGTTTGACACAAGTCCCATATTGGAATTGTGTTGTCTTTCATTTAATAAAATTTATAAATGAATACATTGCAAGATGATTCCTTTTTTCAGAGCATTTTTCTAATGTTGTCTATTACCTGTTGGTTACAATTGTAGAATGAATCGTTGTGCTGCTTAAGCAACAATATACCTAGTTTTAAATTTGCTCTTCTTATTCTTTTTACTATCAGAATACTATGGGAATAATAAATCACTTACAGACCTGATGGAATTCAGTCCAGACCATGTTATAGATGCAAGATCCTTTTGAAGATTGGTTCTGGTTTTAGGTCAGCAACTTAGCTCAACAATTATCTTGAAATGATTTTTTAAATGAAAAAGTCAATCATAGAAGCAACCAAATTTATAAGTTGTATACTTTTTGGCAGAAAATTAAAGCTCTGGGGGACGAGAGGAAAGCTATGCTTCATCGAGGCCTAATTAGATCTTGTGTAGCTGCTGTGGGGATCTGGACCCAGAAAGGAGGAGGACACCGGGCTCATTATGAATACAACTCTTTGTTCAAGCCTTTTGTTTGCAATACCCACCTTAGACACTTTGCTGAGAAGCCTTTACTTTCTAGGAGGAGAACGTTGTAGAAAGGGCTCCTTGAGTAGGATGAAGCAGCAGAGCCAGAGGAGCCAAGGCCAACATTCCCTCCCCGTTCTGTGTCCTGGCTCATAGGCCAGGAAGATCCTGTTCCCTCAGAAACAAGGTTGCCTTCCTGCTTTGGCCTCTCCACAGGCTGAGAACACAGCTCTGAGCTCCACCTTACCCTCTTCCTGCTTTGTCCACTCTGAACGCTGAGTTCTGACCTCCTGAGAGTTTGTCTAGGACAGCTCAGAATAATATTAAAGACTTTCAGGTGCTTTTACAAGACACACTCCCAAATTAATTTCATTTCAAAATAAAAGAGCAGCACATTCCTCTGGTTTCAGTAAGCACAGTGTCTCACATCTTTAGCTGGGTCTGTCTGTGGCCGCTGAGTGGCTACACATACTGGAGTGCACAGACCAAAGTTAGCATCGACAGAGAATGAGCTGACTCCACATGTTCTTATGGCCTGAAATCCTGGATCATGACTAGTTCATGTCAACCGCAGGGTCCAAATGTCATGCTCTGCAGACTGGGGTAAGCCAACTGAGTCTCAGCTAAAACTTCACTCCATTGCAGTGATAATGCTAGTTTAAGTTCAGGCACAACGTCTATAACAGACCAATTGCTGTAAAACGCCTTGATTTTTATTTTTCTGGACTTTAGGATTACTGAGGTATACATACATACATATGCTAATATATGTTGATTTTTGTATGTTCTCTATTTTCTAAACGTCAACAGTGAGCATGGTATTACTTTTATAATCAAGACAAAAGTAAGCATTGGTTTTAAATGGATGCCCCTTGAATATAAAAAGCCAGAAGTGTTTTCAGAAATTCCTGTCTCATTTGGCCATAGTAATACACTTCCAGCACATTTCATTCCTAAGGGTTTTTGAGCCTGACTTCGGGAAATAACACCAGAGTCTTTGTTACTGTGTTCAGGTTACCAGGATTCATGTTTTGCACCAGCCTCCATGCTTCCTGGCTCTTATTTCTGGGTTCTTCAGAGATGAAGAAGTACCTCATGCTCCAAAGGTAGCATCGTGACTTCCAGAGGCACATGAGCATAGCTGTCTGCCCCAGGCCAAGTGAAAAGCAGAGGAGGTGGATCTTTGGTGAATTTTCTTCTTCATATTTCTCTTTCTCCTCCTCCATGTCCGGCCACCTCTGCTTTATTCTAATTCTGTTTTTAAAACTGCTTTCCTTGCCCTTTTACAAGTGTACATGCAGATGTGTGGACACAGGAACTCAAGTTCTTTAATATCCCATATGCATTCAGATTTTACCTTCAATGCTAGGATTTAATTTTAACAACGACATACAGAAAGCCATCTCTGCAGTCTCACTGCTGGCCTCATGAAGAACTGAGGGATTCTATAGAGAGTCAGCTCCTCTGTCTCAAATCTCCACAGAGATTCTTTATGGGCCGCTGGTCACAAGCAACTCCTCTCTCTGTCTGAGGGAAGATCCTACTGGGTCTGTTAGCTTCTTGGGTACCAAAGATACCTCGGAGAACAGCCTATTAGATGATGGCCTTGGAGTCAGGCACTCAGTTGTGGTCATGATCCAAAGCAAGACCTCTGTGTACAAGGACTTCTGATCCCTGGCTGCTTTGTTGAAAAGAGTTCTTGAGTGTGCCAGTTGTCCAGGCTCCTCTTTGTTTCTTACCTCTCTCTACTTTCCTCATCTCCTCTGTGAGATAAATAATTCAAAATCAAAGCTGTTGGAACTTTAAATTATTTTGAGCCTTAAAGGAATGTAATTACGGGACCTGAGTCACATAACAAGCAGCTATAACCCAGGCAGCTGTAACCTGTTTCTCTGATTATAGACTAGCCTCTTAGTTACCTACATTGTTTTCTAAAATGTTCTAAGAGACTAAAGGGCACCAGGGAAGACCTCTTTATTATAGATTAACTTCTTTCTTCTCTGACACAAACACCTTAGATTGTCTAAGATGGAATGTTAAACATACGCTTCTAAATTGGAAAAGAAAAAGAAACAAGCTGTAACTAATCAAATTGCTGTAACTCATAAACCAGCCATATATGGAATGTGCTGTACTCCTATTAAATTTAGTTGTTTTCTGCCTGTATAAATAAGACCTTAACTTTTCAGTTTCAGAGCACTTACCCCATTCCTTTAGAGTCTGTATTTCCCAAATGTCTATCCTTAGCTTTTCACTTGGATTAACTCTTAAACTGGATTCTGATCCATTTTATTATTTCAGGTTGACACCTCCTACTGCTTTCTGGTTATGCTGGATTCCTTCCTCCCAGCTTTCCTTCTCTTCCCTCCCTTCTGTCTTATCCTGCATTATCTTGTTGATAATATTCCCATGAGGTTGCCCTTAGACTTCAACCAATCTCATAACTCCATTCTCCGACACAGCCAACGTATTTTTGTGTGCTTACCAAGTGCTGGCAAGAGGAAGACTTCTTTTGGTAGGATATGTAAAATAAGCCATTAGTGTCCAAAAGGCTTACATCTTAGACAAATTCATCATTTTAAAAGAAGAATCTCTTGGCCAGGCATGGTGGCTCACGCCTGTAATTCCAGCACTTTGGGAGGCTGAGGTGGGTGGATCGCCAGAGGTCAGGAGTTCGAGACCAGCCTGGCTAACATGGCAAAACCCTGTCTCTACTAGAAGTACAAAAATTCGTCAGGCCTGGTGGCACGCGCCTGTAATCACAGCTACTTGGGAGGCTAAGGCACGAGAATTGCTTGAACTCAGGAGGCAGATGTTGCAGTGAGCCAAATCGTGCCATTGCACTCCAGCCTGGGAGACAGTAAGACTCCATCTCAAAAAACAAACCAAACAACAACAACAACAACAACACACAAAAAAAAAACAAAAGAGAACTATTTTTTAACATAACTTGATCTTTAATTTATTGTTGTGGTCATGCAATATGTGTCTTTTTTAAAGTTCGTCAAATGTGAGGCCAACATTACCTGTGATCTGGTGCAGTGGTTCATTCACAGAAGATGTGTAGTTAATATTTATAATTAGCTTGAATTATTTTATTTTTTAAGTGAACATTTATATTTGTAAATGCCAAAAGTAGAATATGCTTTTAAAAAAAAAAAAACAAACCTTGTCAATAAATAAAGAAGTACTCTTTTGTTTCAGATGTTTATTCTCATTAGCCTTATTACCAGAGAGCTTTTCTGAGGTCTTTACCCATGTGAGGTTTTTTCTCTCTTTTTAAATACACTTGCCCAATAATTCTATACCACTATCATCCAACTCCCACTTTAATTTCACTAAGCTGCATTTTATGTTTAGTATTTCATAATGTGTCTTGCCTTTTGAAAAGGATAAAGTTTTGGCATTAGTACTGTACATTTGTGATTATGTAACAATCGAATATTGCCAACATCCCTGAGACAAGATGACTTAAGAAAAAATAGGCATTAATAGGAATAGGAAAAATACCAGACAGTATTAGTAAGTAGGTAAAGCCTATTTTCATGCTCCCTCGATCTCTCCTTTGGCTCTTTCCTCTTCCTTTTGTGTGTGTGGGTTCCAGATACACAGTGCCCTCAGTCTAACTGTGTCTTACACTTGCAAAGAAGTGCCTTAGGCTCTGAGCCTCTGTCTCTCTCAGCTCCTTCCTCAAGACCTTAACTCTTTCTGGACTAAGCTAGTGGATGGCTAATTTGTTCATAACCATAACGTCTTATTGTTACACCCCTCCCAGACAGTATCTGCAGTTTAATCTTGGGTCTCTTAGCCAAAGGTAGGAAGAGTAGCCCAGAGAGGCAGACCTGAAGCCATGTGCACATGAGACCAACTGTGGTTACCCCTCAACAACATACTGATGATTCCTAGTTTATGAAAGTATTTTTTCTTCTGGGTTGCAGTTAGAAACTTTATGTAATCTAGCAGATAAAATAGAAAAATTTTTTTAGAAATTTCGTACTGAAGCAATTCATTAGCTAATTCAGACTAGTTCACTTTTTTTTTCCATTTTTCTTGAGATAAATATATATAACATAAACATATCCATTTTCTAGTGACCAATGCAGTGGCATTTAGTACACTCACAACGTTGTGTTGTGTAACCACCACATCCGCCTAGTTCCAAAATATTTCCTCCATCCTGAAAGGAAACTTGCACTCATTAAGGAATTGCTTCCATTTCCCACTTCCCGGTCTCTGGCAGCCACCAGGCTTCATTCTGTCTCTATGGGCTTACCTATTCTTGATGTTTCATGTAAATGGAATCCTACAATATGTACCTTTTGTGTGTGGCTTCTTTCACTTAGCCTGATGTTTTGAGCATGATTTAGTACTTCATTGTTTTTATGGTTGAATCATATTCCATTTTATTTATCTACTATTATTTATCCATCTATCTCTTGATGGACATTTGGGTTGTAGTCACCTTTAATCTATTGTGAATAGTGCTGCTATCAACATGTGTGTCCTTGTATTTATTTGAAACATCTAAGGGTGGAATTGCTGGGTCCAGAATTAACTTTCTGAGAAACTGCCCAACTGTTTTCCACAGTAGCGGGACTATTTTACGTTCCTACCAGTAATGTACAAAGGTTCCAATTCCTCCATATCTTTGTCAACACTTGTTATTTTCCTGTTAATTCATATTTAAATAATCAAGTTTAAATATCTAATCTTGGGCATAAATATTTTCTCCTAGGGAGTCAGGAAACCAAAGAATTAGACCATTAACTTGTAATGAAGAAATAACTATTTTAAATTAAAAGGAAAAGATATATTAAATACTTTAATTCACTAATGTGATTTACTTCCACTTCATCTCATTCCAAATTTGATGTGGCTTACAGAAGTACTCACAATATAGAGTTTCCATATTTCTTGCATTAGAATACCTGAGAGTGCTTGCTAAATAACATGAGTAGTCTGGCTTCAACAAATCTAAGGCATTGAACCCTTAGGGCCTTAAAAGGCAGCAGATGCCTGGGAATCTGCATTTTAAATATGCTATCTTATTTAAAGTGAAGTTGAGAACCACTGAGATAACTAGACCAAATGATCTTGGTCAAATAAAGGACTGAAGTTCAGCAGCAGCAGCCTTTAAGGTATTTGTAATTAAAGACCTCATTGCGGCAGGACTCTTGGCTCTGTACGATGAGAAGTGATTGACCCTTTGGAACCTTACAAGTTAATGTAATTAAAGATTGCCTGTTTTTCCAACTTTGGGTATTTGCTTAATAGAGTTTTTGGCATATATTTAGATGTCTGATAAATATTCTGAATGTTTTGAGAAGTGTGAGTCTTTATATTGCATTGAAATGGTTAGAATATTATTATAGAACCTGAGAATACACCTAACTTAAATAGCTGACTCCATGTCTTCATTATTAGAGGTCTCTTCCCCATATACACCTTTTAAAGTATGCCTGAATTTTTAAATTATTAAGTATAGGAGTTTACATTTCTTATTTTAGAATGATGTTTGGTAAATTGGTCACTTTATATTTCTCTCTATCATTTTATGGGGATCAAGATTTTATTAAAAATTTAACAGTAACTTTGAATCCTTTTACTCACTCCCCACCTCCAGATAACAAATGAATAATCCATAGCCCCCTGTGATTTTTAATACGCTTATGGGACTCTATGGCCGTGAGGTTGAGACTATTAAGATGTTCAAGCTTCTTTCTCCTTGTGTACATCTGTAATTTATTTCAGCAAATTAAAATTTTTCCCATTATATTTTTACACAGTGGAAAATACAGTAATAATATACCAAAAAACAAACAAAAATAAACAAAACAATAACAACAAAAAACAGACTCCCAGTAATTTCAGTCACTCTAAATGAAAGAAAGCAGAGAAGGACTTTTTAATAGAGAATAAAAGGCTGACATGAACCCCAAGCATTTTCTGTGGCAAAAGAGAAAGAGATACAACCAGAAGAAATATTGGGCAGCAGATTAAATGGAGGAGGACACATTGATAAAGATGAAAAAGAGAAATATGCCATGATAACAAAAGAATGGAGGGATTTAATTTTAAAATAACAGTGTATTCTCATTTAATGGAGAGGCTAAAAGCATTCTTCTCTTTGGAGGTCCCTGAATATACTCCTTTTGCAGTAATCAGTGTATGTATGCACACTGAAGACTCTTGCTCATCAAGGAAAGAGAAGGTTCTGTTGATTATACTATGTTTGTAGAATGTGTAATTAATTTTAGAAAGGTTTCCATGTACATATAAAAATCGTTCCATGAACATAAAGAAATGTATAATGTTAAGTTGCCAGGACATTTTGCTGATATTAAAAACCCCAATATATTGTTACTTCTTACTGTGGTATTTAAGATGCTTGTGATTCAGTATTTCTGCTTGCTTTGCTTACGTGATTATTTGTGTATGTAAAGTTTCACAGAACCATTCCTGTCTGTTCACTACTGGGGCTAGTAAAAGACTGTGGTGGGTTTTTGTTTTTTGTTTTTTTTGCATGCTTTGTTTTTGCAGAGGCAGATGCCTTTCTTGAGCTGCTTTCCTAGGAGCTATGTCTCTGGTGATCCAAGGAACGCATTTGCAAGATGACTGACAGGCTGACAGGGTTGGTGTGATGCAGCTTGTCGTCCAAAGTAGAGTGACACGTTACATGTAAATGAGCCACAGTTACTCCTTTTAAAAAAATTTTAGTAAGAAATCTTCTAAAGTGACAGACTTTTATTACCTCCATGCATATGGAATCCTAAGGTAGTTCTAATGATTCTTTTCTGCATTAACAAGAAAAAGCCACAAGCATTTATACTTTTCAAAAAACAAAGATGTAAATGTAAGCACTGTTACCAGAGCAATACGTTACAGAGTATAACAAATAATTAAAATCAAAGACTTTGTGGTTTATTCAGATTTATTTTCACAGGATAAAACAGCACTTTTCAAAATCTGAGTACTTTACAGAGCTCCTTTGTTAGAAATTACATTTGCAAGAGCAATTTTATAGTGCTGAAGAGATCTGCTTTTCTGTAGCACAAGGGAAAGAGGAAATATGCCCATACGAAGCCTTATACATGAAGGTTCATAGCAGCTTTATTTGCGTTAGCCAAACCTAAATTTCCTTCAATAGGTAAATAAACAACACGTGCTGGTATATCCATTCAGTGGAATACTACTCTGTGAAAAAAGGGGAAGAACCATTGATAATGCAGCAACATAGATGAATGTAAAATAACTATGCTGCAAAGCCAAGCAAAAATGAGTATATACTCTATGATTCAATTTATATAAAGTTCTAGGAAATATCTGCAAACTAAACTCTAGGGAAAGAAAGTAAGTGAGTGGCTGTCTGGTGAGGGTGGATTGGGGGAGAGGATAGAAGAGGGAGGGAGGGAGGAATGACAAAAAGCAACTAAAAGGTGATGAATATGTTCACTACCTTGATTGTGATAATGGCTTCACAGGTAGATACATATATTAAAACTTACAAATTATACATATACACTTTAAATGTCTGCAGCTTATTGTATGTCTGTTATAGGACAATAAAACTGTTAAAAAGAAAATCATCACAAATCATTCCTTTACATACATCCTCTACTCCCTTTTTACTCCCTTTCTTAAGGCATTAGCTTGGCAAAACCCCATTGTTTGCCAATTCTATTCCTGCACCAATGCAACTGTGTGTGGTTGGCAAAAAATAAACTACACTGAGGCCAGGCACGGTGGCTCACACCCATAATCCCAACACTTTGGGAGGTCAAGACAGGAGAATTCCTTGAGGCCAAGAGTTCAAGACCAGCCTGGTCAACATAGTGAGACACTGTCTCTTTTAAGTAAATAAATAAATAAATAATAAAAATAAACACTGACTAGTGACACTTGAGAAGAAGTTATATAAGAGTACAGTAGAAAACCAATTTTGGTTTAAAAATTATGTCTATATACAACTTATAGAAATAACATTTGGAAGTTTAGAAACGAAAAAATAAGCAGTGGCTATTTCCTAGTAGGTTACTGGTGATTTTTATTTTCTTGTTTATGTTTTTCTGTACAATCTGGCTTCTTTTTAACAAGCAGCATTGATTACTTCTATAATGATTAAAATGAAAAATCCTGTTTCTACTTTGAGACATTAAGACTATCACCTGTATGGGATTTGTTTGGCAAAGGCGCACGTGGGATTGTAGAACTAGGAGGGTCAGAGGCTGCTTTGGAACACCCAGAGCTTCTGAAAGTATGCTTTTTTGCTGGTCTGACATCTTTCCCCACCATTTCCCCTCTTCCTTGTAGCTAGAAGACGAAATTACAACACTACGACAAGTTTTGTCAGCGAAAGAAAGGCATCTGGTTGAGATAAAACAAAAACTCGGCATGAACCTGATGAATGAATTAAAACAGAACTTCAGCAAAAGCTGGCATGACATGCAGACTACCACTGCGTAAGTGTGATACGAGCAGTGTTGCATTAACTCAGCCTGCTGGTTCCTCACTCTGTTGTGTTGTGTTTTTCCTACAAGGCTAATTCGGTGCATGACGCTAGGAAAAAAATACTTTCTCTAGAAGCAAAGCAAAGAAATATGAATAATCATTAAATATGTTGCATGTGAAGTAGACTCTATAAAGTAGCTTCATGAGATAAAACTTCATTCACTGAAACTCTATTTTCAGTCCTACTACTTTCACTAGGTTGTGTTGTTTAAATGTTTTTCTCTTTATATTTTTAAACATTTGTTAAATATACTTTTTTTTAACTTTTTCTTATAAAAACTATAAATGGGAAGGTGTTTTCTCCTCAGCACACTTAACACTCACTATGTATGTCTTCCAAAAGTGGTTGGCAGTTTCAATACTGACTTGCTGGCAATTGATTTACAAAGAAAACCTTGTACCTCTCATCTTTTGTTTTACACTTTTCATTCTCATTATTCTAGGGAATATTTAGAGCTGGGTTTAGACCAATAGAAATGGTTTTGGCTTTGTCATTATCATCTTGTCTTGTGTTAGGCAAGGTACAGAATAATCTTGATTTATCTACAATCACACCTTTATTATTAGATTATTCTTAAGTTGCATGAAATATTTAATGATGATGGTACTTTTCTAATGTGGTAAAATATTTTACCTGCCAGGGGTCTTGTAAACCAAAGGGGAATACCCTACATATGTGATGTGATTTTTCTTCTTTTTGTGTGTTGGGGGTTAGGGGCTGGTAAGGAAATCACAGAGGCTTTATCCCTAGCCCTAACTTTAATCCCAAATTTTACCATCAAGAAATTGTCTTTGGGTTATGCATTTTCTTCTCTACTATCACACTTTGGAAGGTAAAGATATTGCATTCCTAATACCTAAGTAGGAGTCAATTTTTCTGTCTTTCTCCTAGACATAGAGAGACCTGATAGTAGGAAGAGGTACCAATGATTGACAGCAATTATTTCAGGTTTGCCAGTAGCCAACTTTGCCTGCTGGTTCCTAAGAACTAAGGTGTAAGACGTTTTGCTCTTATGTGAAAATGTCCTTGGTATGAGGAGTTGGGTCTAAAATGAGCATGATATCTCCCCAACTTCCTTAGTTTCCATAAGAATGAGAATGTTTCTCTCCCCCTAAATATGGCCTAGCAGTCCTATTGTGTTCTATGCCTGTGCACGCTAAGAACTCAACCAGATAGGTTCAGGGCACAGCCCAGAGTCAGGCAGGATGGAGCCAGGGAACTTGTCAGTTTATCTCCACAAGCTAACCAACCTTCCCCAACCTAATGATGACAGTTATGGAAAAAAAATAAGAAACCACAAACTGATGTGCAGCAATTTAAAAGATAAATCGCAACACCATATGAACAATCTCCTAAAAGGTAACTGGATTTTAGGCGTTAAATTAAATAGGCTTATCTGTTCATAGTTTTGGCCACTGTCTTTCCACTTTGGTGGCCAATACCAATTAATGGCTCTGACAGTGTTAAGACTAAACAATCTTTAATTCTCTGGGTCTGGTCCCCTCTGTATTTAATCCAGGCCTGAGGGCTTCATATTACACTGGTCTGAACTTCCCTGTAGGGTATAAGAACCAGGAAGAGCTTCCTGCTTGGCCTTCCTAATCACATTGCACAGGTAAACTAACCAAATGAGAGGCAGGGCAATGCTGGCAATTCTGTTGCTGAAGGAGAGCGGTCCCTGGCAGGGAAGTGGGAATGTCTAGCAGAGGGAGTGTCAAGTTTGTGCAAGGTCTGATTGGGGCAGGGAAGGGAGAGACTCATATTCCTCCTGGGACTAGAAATTGAGCTGGCAAGTTCAAGGAAGGCTTCTAGCCTCTTCTCACAGGGGATAATGTCTAATTTGTGTTTTTTCCATGTTTGAAAAACAAAAATTCTTTTTTTTTCTTTTTGAGATGGAGTCTCACTCTGGGGTCCAGACTGGAGTGCAGTGGCACCGTGTCGGCTCCCTGCAACCTCCGTCTTCCAAGTTCAAGCAATTCTCCTGCCTCAGCCTCCTGAGTAGCTGGGATTACCGGTGCCCACCACCACGCCCGGCTAATTTTTGTATTTTTCAGTAGAGATAGGGTTTCACCATGTTGACCAGGCTGGTCTTGAACTCCTGACCTCAGGCAATCCACCCACCTTGGTCTCACAAGTGCTGGGATTACAGGCATGAGCCACCGCACCCGGCCACAAGTTGGTTTTATAGCCAGGTGGTCTACTTAATGTAAAGCATTTTGCTGGATGAGTAAGCCCAGATTTATTCCCTAGGGTTGTGGAGTTTAGAGTCTAGTTAGGAAGACAGAGTTTGAGTTTTATTTTTGTTGTTTGTTTGTCTGTTTGACAAAATCATGGACAAGGGGGATAGAAAGGATTTGGAGAACAGACCAACAGTGATTTCCAGGTGGATAATGAAGGAAATAGTAGGACCCAGTGTGATGTCTAGGTCTTTGACTTGGGCTACTGAGTGAGCGTAAGAACTGTTTACTAGCATTGTGGTTAGGCTCATGGTTGCTTAGGTTGAAATCTAGGCCTTGCTGCATTCAGGAAGGCAGATCATCTTAATACCGATCCCATAGGTAGTGAAGATTCATTCAGTAAGTTAACGTTTGTAAAGCCTGCAGGACAGCATCTGACACTCTGTAGGTATCAAATGATTATTTGCTGCTGTGAGAAAGATTCAGAAAGAAGTCTGGAGGAGAAGCCCAAGAATTTGTTTTGGCTCTATAATGTCTGAAATGCCCAGTATATAAACAAATTTATAGATTGAGAGGATAACTCAGTGGGAACGTTTAAGGCAGAAATGGACATTTGGGATTCATTGAGTACTAGATGACTAGATGAGATTTCCTTGGAGATTACTTAATAAATATAAATGGTCATGAACTCACTAACGTTTCAGACTGAAGTGAACTTTCCTTTGTGGGGAAGAACCAATCCCTCTCTTTAAGAGTAGACATAAGTCTATAAACCATATAATTTTGGGAGAGGGTCTGTCTCCAACCCTTTCTTCTTAGTTACTGAGGGAAGGCAGAGGGCCTTAATTATACGTTTGGAGGAGTGATAACAAAATCTGTATCCCTCTGAATTAATTAAACCCCTGCTCTTAGTGTTGTTCATGATACCCATTCCAGGACAAAATCTACACCTCATACGATGAAAAATTTCATGTGAAGAAATGATGAGCTGTTGATCGGGTTAGGTTGGGTAGAATTAGATTTCAAAGCACTAAAAAAAAAATTGTAGCTGTCAGAGGATGTGTGTGATTCCCAGAGGCAATACTTTCCATACTGATTAAGCAATCATGCCCTATTTAGTTTGATTTATAATGAAAAGAAAATCTATGGTATGTTAATGAAAGATCTTGGCATATTTCAGTCTGCAGTAGGATTCAAATTGAAATAGGCCTCGATAAGTAGGAATAATTACAGAGCAGACTGAAATTATCTCCTTTACAGAAAGCTTCCAGGAATATAGGAGCAGGTCAAGGGATCATCAGTATCCATGGTTTCTTGTTGTTGTTGTTCTTGTCATAGTTTTTTGCTTGTCTGAATTTGTTTCTGAGAACATACAAAAAGTCCTCCCCCTCTTTTGGTTTTCTGCTGCCTTTTTATGTTGTCATTAGACTTCAGGGACACATGGGAGAGGTGGGTGACTTTGGGGTAAAGAAGGAGGAGAAATCAAATCTCTTGTGTAGGCAGCAGTAGAATCAGGAAGTGCAACTTTATGGTGGACTATTCAAAGCAGTGGGCTTCATTTATTCAACAAGTATTATGCTTTGCTAACCCATAAAATATCCCCACTAATAAACTCCTCTGAATTGTGCCACAGTGTAAATGGTAAGTCGACAGAGGGCAGAGGTTTTAGAAAGGGATTTAAACTATTCTATATTTTCGAAAAGCTTAATAACTTTATCCTATATAAAGAGGACTAAAACCCTCACATTCAGCATTTTAAAAATGCACAGTGCTCAAAAGTTGAAGTTTAGTTTTTGATTTATTTACTCTTAGATTTTGTGCTTCTAAGACTTCCAGGACATTATGATAAGGAATTCTTATTATCTCTTTTTATGAGGGAGCCTGGTTGTAGCACTATTGAGTTTAGGAGTGCCAGTGAAGATTAAAGACCTAATTTTAAAAGATGTACATACCCAATCTCTCACATAGTTGTTCATTCTTTTTACCTTCAGGCTTTCATCTTACTACACAAGGCAGGAAGTAGATTCTATTTTTTTAGATTCAAGTGGTAAATTTATGTTCTGATAACATATTTAGGGAGCCTCTGGAATAAGATAGACCTAAATGATTTTTTGCATCTTTGGTGAAATGCTGCATATTCAACCATTAAAGGAATACTCGCTTTTAAATCTCATAAGAGGAAACATATTCGTGCTATAAAATATCTTCTTATAAAAAGATGACTTTTTTATTTCTTCCAGTTGTATGTAGAAAAAATGCTTTAAGTGAAAACAATTTAAAAGACAGCATGCTTTTTCCTTTTGATTATTAACACTTATTTTCAAATTAGTAAAACAAGTCAAGCAGACTGCATGAAAAGTCAACAGAATACCTTTTATTTGGCTTGCAGAGACCCTTACCTTACACTACTGAAGATCCACCGTTAGCATGCTGGCCAAATAGCTAACCTGTCCTTGCCAATAAACACTATCCATTCCAGCCAAACTGAGTCTCTGAAAAGTAAAGCCTGTTTTCCTGTTGACTTTCACTGAAAAACAGGAGGTTTACATGTACTCAAAACCAAACATCTCTCAGTGAGCAGTCTTAAATGACTTAATGCATGTGAAATGCTCTATGAACATTAGCTGCCATTGCCATTGCTGCCAAAGAAAGGCAAACGTTTAACTATGAAAGTAATGGCAGCTAATGTTCAGCCCTAGGCCAGCTTTGAGCCTTGTTGGGAAGTACAGTTCCCTACAGACGTGTTGTTTGCTAGAATGGCTTTAGAACACATGAGGGCAGATTTCTCTTCACCTGAAAGCTTCAGTTGTTCTCCTGAGTCAGGAGTTTCACATTGGAAACTTCTACTTCTGTAGCTGAAGTGAGGACAGGCACAGAACACAGACTTGAAGCATGTACTTTCAGCATTTCTGCCACCTAATGCACAACTGACAGCAACTTGAAGATATCGTACACATTCCTGCTTTTACTTAAGGAAAATGTACTGTTCCTGTGCTTTATCAATTATGTAAGTCAGCAATGGTTAACCTGTATTTAGCTTAAAGTAAGAGAACTGGCAATCTGAAATGCTAAATACTATTTCCATTTAAATTACAAGATTGTCAAGTCAATCAGAATATTAGTATTTAAGTTGTTTTTCATTATATGAATATTATAGCACATAGTTTTATATGATAGGATTGAAAGACAATCTTAAGTATTAAGAATGTGCCAAATTCCATGGCATAATAAAGGTAGTAAAATGCAATATAGAATCAAGTGCTATGACTCGCACCTATAATCCTAGCCCTTTGGGAGGCCAAAGTGAGAGAATTGCTTGAGCTCACAAGTTTGAGATCAGCCTAGGCCGCATGGTAAAACCCCATCTTTAAAAAAATGCAAAAAATTAGCCAGGCATGATGGCGTGTGCCTATAGTCCCAGCTACTTGGGGGGCTGAGATGGGAGGATTGATTGAGCCCAGGAAATGGAGGCTGCAGTGAGCCGTGTTCACCCCACTGCACTCCAGCCTGGGTGACCAAGTGATACACTGTCTACAAAACACACACACACACACACACACACACACACCCCAACTTCTTTGGGCTGATAGGAGGGCTTTTTTTTTCCAAGACACAGGCTCCTATATATATGGATGGGAATCTATATTACTCATGCAATTTTAAGATCAAGTTCAATCAGGATGCAGCACAAGCAATATGTAACTCCTGAGGCAGGCACCATTTGCTTAGATCAGGCATGTCCAATATCTGGGTTTCTCTGAGCCACACTGGAAGAAGAATTGTCTTAGGCCACACACAAAATACACTAACACTAAAGATAGCTGATAAGCTAAAAAAAATAAATAATTTTTAAAAAATTGTAAAAAGAATCTCATAATGATTTAAGAAAGTTTATGAATTTGTGTTGGGCTGCATGCAAACCTGTCCTGGGCCACATGCAACCCTCAGGCTGCGGGTTGGACAAGCTTGGCTTAGACTATGGTGTGAGTGGTGCTCCTTGGTGCTTTTAAGTACTTGGAGCCCAGTGGCCTATTTCTCATGGGGTCTCTGGTTACTTTGTTCCTGGAAATCATTTCCCTACACATAACCCTTTCTCACTGTTTACCCTTTGGAAATCTCTTTCAATTGTTGATTTCCAAGTAATAAAATAACAACTAACTGTTTTCAAGAAATGTGATGGTTAGCTGGACTCAGTGGTGCTTGCCTATAATCCCAGCTGCTCAGGAGGCTGAGGCAGAAGGATTGCCAGAGTATAGGAATTCAAGGCCAGCTTGGATAACATAGTGAGACCCTATGTCTCTCTCTCTCTTTATCTCTCTTTCTCTCTCTCTCTCTCTCTGTCTCTCTCTCTATATATATAAAAGGAATATGATGGTTAGCCCAGAGAAGAGGCATAAAAATGTGTGAAAAATGTGCATCTTAGCATTCCTGAAATACAATATTATTTCTCTTCCTGAACACTGGCGCTATAGAAAGCTGACCCAACTCACCTCAAACGTCTATTATCTTCAAGACAACAAGACATTTTAATGGAAGGCAGGCACCCTGAACTAGGCTGTAGCCTTACCTGTGTCACTGGAGAGTCACATAACTCTATTGGGCCTCAGTTTTATCATCTATAATCTGAAGGGATTCAGCTCCAATGCCCTTCAGATTTAACATTAAATAATTCTCAGAAATAAGGAGTCCTAAAATCTTTAACGCTGCATTAAACTACCCATATAGCTGAATTTTAACTTAAAAATTTCACATAGAAATAGAGTTGCATTTTTCATGGTGGGCATTAATTATTTATTAAAGTTATTACTATTAGTAAATAATATTAATATTATTTATTCATTAATATTAGTAAATAACATTAATACCACACTAAAAAATCAGATTACTGTATATGCTCACATCCCATTTTGCTATAGAAATATGTTTAAAACACAATATAGCTATCACCTATTTTTAATATATACTTCTCTGTAGCTAGCTCTATTTATGCATTAAATTCAGAATGTCACACACACAGAAACAAGTGTTTAAAAAATCATGTCTTAATTCAAAACATTCTCAAATATATGAAGTTAAACTACATGAAACAGCCTATAAGAAAATGAAATATTGGGTCTAATTGTAAGAATTCTTGAAGAAATGTGGAATCAACACAAGAATGAATTCTCTAACTGGTTGCCAGTCCCAACTTCATGCAAAGGCCACAGATATTGCAGACTATTTATTTACTTTTCTCTTGAGTCACCTTTTAGGCCACACAGAGTCAGTGGCAGGTGGATGCACAATAGACTTTCTTCCTTTCCTCCACTCTTCCTTGGTTTCCTTTTCCCCCTTATCACTCCCTTCTCCCTCGGGCTCAGTCCATTCTGCAGGCACCAAGTGGTCAAAGCCCCAGGGACCTCTGGCCTCGTTGGGACAGAAAAAGTGCTTTTACAGTCTTCCCAAGGGTGCAGGCTTAAGTCTTTTGAATTCTTCAAAATGGGACATTTAAAATACAGCACAACCCTTTTCTTGCCAAATTTGATGGCATCACAAAGCAGAACAGCTAGAGCAGAGGCCCTAAGGTAGGAGGTGGCCTGGTGTGTTCCAGGAACAGTGAGAAGGCCAGAGGGGCTGGAGAAGAGTGAAGAAGTAAGAAGAGATGAGAGCGGACCAGGCTGTGTAGGGCCATCAGGAGGCCCACCAGGTGGACTTCAACTTTTCACTGAGTGATATGAGGAGCCAGTGCAAGGTTTTGAGCAGAGACCCACTCATTTCTTTAGTGAGTCCCTCTTGGTGCAGTGTTGGAAAAGTACTGTAGAGGGGTAAGGTAGAAGTATGGAGTTTAGTTAGGAGGTGATTGCAAGAGCCCCAGTGAGTGATGACGGTGGGTTGAACTAAGGTGGAGAGTAGTGTAAGCAGAGAATAGACTTCACATCTATTTGGGATTTCCTGATGAATTTGATTTGGAGAATGAAAGAAATAGATAGGTCAAAGATGGTGCTAGTCTCTGTTTGGGGCATTCAATAGATTGTTCTGTTTCCTTACCAAAACACATGATAAGGTTTTGCACAGGAAAAAAATAAAGCTTTTCTTGATGGTTTTCAGAATTGTGATGTCAGTAAAGCTCTGGATTGAGCCTAATTCTGAATCACAGTCCATAGTGTAAGAATATTTCATCAGCATGTAATACTGTACTTTCCTCACTTCCAAAATGTCTGAACTCCATTATTTAGTTATTTAGAGACAGAGTCTCTCTCTATTGCCCAGGCTGGAGTACAGTGGTGCAATTTCAGCTCACTGCAGCCTCTGTCTCCTGGGTTCAAGCGATTCTCCTCCCTCAGTCTCTCAAGTTGTTGGAATCAAAGATACGTGCCATCCAGCCCAGCTAGTTTTGTTCTTTTTTTTTTTTTGTATTTTTTTAGTAGAGACAGGGTTTCACCATGTTGGCCAGGCTGATCTCTAACTCCTGACCTCAGGTGATCTACCCTCCTTAGCCTCCCAAAGTGCTGGAATTACAGGTGTGAGCCACCGCGCCTGGCCTTGAACTCCATTTTTTAAAGCCCTTTTCACAGATCTGATTTCATTACCCAGTTACTACTTAATGAAACCTTTGTCAGCATCCTAAAAATATAACTGTGGTAGGAAGTCCAGATTTTTCTTTATTTATTTGAAAATAAGTCGTCTAGTTTTTAAGGCTAAAGCTGCCACTTTTAACTCTTGCTTTCTGAGTCTAGTTAATCCAAGTGTTCAAGACACTGCTTTAGTAGCAGGCTTCTTCTGAAGAATTCGTAGCACATGCCATTTCAAAATCACACCTCACTAAAATCTTGTAATGATGATTGATGTTTTTATTTCTAGTCTTTCACATTTTTAGTACCATTTTAACTGTCTTATCACTAATGACAATTTAGATAACTTTTTATCTTTTAAAATTGTATTTCAATAGTTTTTGGGGAAAAGGTGGCTTTTGGTTCCAGGGATAAGTTTTTCAGGGGTGATTTCTGAGATTCTGATACACCCATCAGCCCAGCACTGTACACTGCACCCAAGGTGTAGTCTTTGATCCCTCACCCCCTTTGCACCCTTCCCCCCAAGTCCCCAAAGTCCATTATATCATTCTTATGCCTTTGTGTCCTCACAGCTTAAGAACATACAATGTTTGGTTTTCCATTCCTGAGTTACTTCACTTAGAATAATGGTCTACAGCTCCATCCAGGTTGCTGCAAATGCCATTATTTCATTCCTTTTTATGGCTGAGTAGTATTCCACGGTATGTATGTGCATATATATCTATATAGATAGACAGATATAGATATATATAACATTTTCTTTATCCATTCATCAATTGATGAGCATTTAAGCTGGTTCCATAGTTTTGCAATTGCAAATTGTGCTGCTATAAACATGTGTGTGTAAGTGTCTTTTTCATATAATGACTTCTTTCCCTTTGGGTAGATACCCAGTAGTGGGATTGCTGGATTGAATAGCAGTTATGCTTTTAGTACTTAAAGAATCTTCACACTGTTTTCTATAGTGGTTGTAGTCGTTTACATTCCTACCAGCAGTGTAAAAGTATTCCCTTTTTACCACATCAATGCTGATGTCTATTATTTTTTGATTTTTAAATTATGGTCATTTTTGCAGGAGTAAGGTGGTATCTCATTGTAGTTTTAATTTGCATTTTTTAGTGATCTGGAGCATTTTTTCACATTTTTGGCTATTTGTATATCTTCTTTTGAGAACTGTCTATTTATGTCTGTATTAGTCTGTTTTCATGCTGCTGAGAAAGACATACCCAAGACTGGGTAATTTATAAAGAAAAAGAGGTTTAATGGAATCACAGTTCCACATGACTGGGAAGGCCTCACAATCACAGCAGAAGGTGAAAGGCATATCTTACATGGAAAGAGGAGGAAGGAGAGGCAGGAAAGAGAGAATGAGAGCCAAGCAAAAATGGAAACCCCTTATGAAACCATCAGATTTCATGAGACTTATTCACCACCACAAAAACAGTATGGGGGAAACCGCCCCCATGATTCAATTATATCCCACCAAGTGCCTCCCACAACACATGGGAATTATGGGAGATATAATTCAAGATGAGATTTGGGTGGGGACACAGGCAAACCACATCAATGTCCTTTACCCACTTTTTGATGGGTTTTTTTCTGTTTTTGTGTTCTGATTTGTTTGCATTTCTTGTAGATTCTGGGTATTAGTCCTTTGTCAGATGCATGGTTTGTGAAGATTTTCTCTCACTCTATGGTTTGTCTGTTTACTCTGTTTATTATTTCTTTTGCTGTACAGAAGCGTTTTAGTTTAATTACATCCCATATATTTATTTTTGTTGCATTTGCTTTTGTGTTCTTGGTCATGAACTCTTTACCTAAGCCAATGTCTAGAAGAGTTTTTCTTTTTCTTTTTTTTAATCAAGAAGAGTTTTTCTGATGTTATCTTCTAGAATTTTTATAGTTTCAGGTCTTAGATTTAAGTCTTAGATTCATCTTGAGTTGATTTTTGCATAAGATGAGAGATGAGGATCCAGTTTCATTCTTCTACATGTGGCTTTCCGATTATCCCAGCACCATTTGTTGAATAGGGTGTCCTTTCCCCACTTTATGTTTTGTTTGCTTTGTCAAAGATCAGTTTACGGTAAGTATTGGCTTTATTTCTGTGTTCTCTATTCTGTTCCATTGTTCTACATGCCTATTTTTATACCAGTACCATGTTATTTTGGTAACTACAGCCTTATAGTATAGTTTGAAGTCTGGTAATGTAATGCCTCCAGATTTGTTCTTTTGGCTTAGTATTGTTTTGGCTATGTAGGCTTTTATGGGGGGGTTCCATATGAATTTCAGAATTGTTTTTTCTAGTTCTGTAAAAATGATAATGATATTTTCATGGGAATTGCATTGAATCTGTAGATTGCTGTTTGCAGTATGGTCATTTTCACAATACTTATTCTACCTATTCATGAGCATGGGTTTTCATTTGTGTTTCCATTTGTTCGTGTCATCTATGGTTTCTTGCAGCAGTGTTTTCTAGTTTTCCTTATAGATATCTTTCACCTACTTGGCTAAACATATTCCTAAGTATTTTTTTATTTTATTTTTTGCAGCCATTGTAAAAGGGATTGAGTTCTTTATTTGATTCTCAGTTTGGTCATTGTTGGTATACAGCAGTGCTACTGATTTGTGTACACTAATTTTGTATCCTGAAACTTTACTGAATTCATTAGTCAGATCTAGGAGCTTTTTGGATGAGTCTTTAGGGTGTTTTAGGTATACAGTCATATCATAGGTGAACAGCAACAGCTTGACCTCCTCTTTTCCAATTTGGATGACTTTTATTTCACTCTCTTGTCTGATTGCTCTGGCTAGGACTTCCAGTACTATGTTGAATAGAAGTGGTGAAAGTGGGCATCCTTATCTTGTTCCAGTTCTAAAGGGAATGCTTTCAACTTTTACCCATTTAGTATGAGTCAGGCTGTCTATTTGTCATAGATAGCTTTTATAACTTGAAGTATGTCCCTTCTATGCTGATTTTGCTAAGAGCTTTAATCATAAAGGGATGCTGTATTTTGTCAAATAACTTTTCTGTGCCTATGGAGATGATCACCATTTTTGTCTTAAATTCTGTTTATGTCATGTATTACATTTATTGACTTACATATGTTAAACCATCCCTGAGTCCTTAGTATGAAACCCACTTGATCATGGTGGATTATCTTTTTGAAATGCTTTTGGATCCAGTTAGCTAGTATTTTGTTGAGGACTTTTGCACCTACGTTCATCAGGGATATGTTTTCTTTTCTTTTTATTTGCTTTCCTGGTTTTGGCATTACATTTTGTGATACTGGCTTCATAGAATGATCTGGGAGGATTTTCCTCTTTCTCTGTCTTTTTGAATAGTTTCAGTAGGACTGGTACCAATTTTTTAAATGTCTGATAGAATTAAGATATGAATGCATTTGGACTTGGACTTTTTTATTGGCATTTTTAAAATTACTGTTTCAATCTTGCTACATATGATTGGTCTATTCAGAGTTTCTATTTCTTCCTGATTTCATCTAGGGGATTGTATGAATATATTTCCAGGAATTTATCCATCTCCTCTAGAGATTCTAGTTTGTGTGCATGAAGGTATTTGTAGTAACCTTGAATGTTTACATTTCTATGACATCAGTTGTAATATCTCCCATTTCATTTCTAGTTGAGCTTATTTGGATTCTCTCTCTTGTTTTCTTGGTTAATCTTGCTAATGATCTATTAATTTGGTTTATCTTTTTGAAGAACCAGCTTTTTGTTTCATTTAACTTTTGTATCTTTTTTTGTTTCAATTTCATTTCATTCTTCTCTGATCTTTGTTACTGTTTTTCTTCTGTTGGGTTTGGGTTTGGTTTGCTTTTGTTTCTCTAGTTCCTTGAGATGTGACATTAGATTGTCTATTTGTGCTCTTTCAGACTTTTTGATGTAGGCATTTAATGCTATGAACTTTCCTCTTAGCACTGCTTTTGTTGTATCCCAGAGGTTTTGATAAGTTGTGTCACTATTATCATTCAGTTCAAAGAATTTTTCAATTTCCATCTTGATTTCATTGTTGACCCAAAGATTATTCAAGAGCAGATTATTTAATATCCACATATTTGTATAGTTTTGAGGCTTCCTTTTGGAGTTAATTTCCAGTTTTATTCCACTGTGCTCTGAGATGATACTTGATATGATTTCAGTTTTCTTAAACATATTGAGACTTGTTTTGTGGCCTATCATATGGTCAATCTTAAAGAATGTTTCATGTGCTGATGAAAAGAATGTATACTGTAGTCATTAGGTAGAATGTTCTGTAAATATATGTTAAGTCCATTAGTTCTAGGGCATAGTTTAAGTCCGTTGTTTCATTGTTGGCTTTCTGTCTTGATAACATGTCTGGTGCTGTCAGTGGAGTATTGAGGTCTCCCACTATTATTTTGTTGCCATCTATCTCATTTCTTAGGTCTGGTAGTAATTGTTTTATGAATTTTGGAGCTCCAGTATTAGATGCATATATATTTAGGATTGATATTTTCTTATTGGACTAATCCTTTTATAATTACATAATGTCACTCTTTGCCTTTTTTTACTGTTGTTGCTTTAAAGGCTGTTTTGTCTGATGTAAGAATAGCTACTCCTGCTCACTTTTAGGTTCCATTTGTGTGGAATATCTTTTTCCACCCCTTTACCTTAAGTTGATGTGATTCCTTATGTGTTAGGTGAGTCTCTTAAAGACAGCAGATACTTGGTTGGTGGATTTTTATCCATTTGCCATTCTGTATCTTTTAAGTGGAGCATTGAGGCCGTTTACATTCAAAGTTAGTATTGAGATGTGAGGTACTGTTCTATTCATCATGCTAGTTGTTCCCTAAATACTGGTTATGTTTTTTCATTGTATTATTGTTTTATAGATCCTGTGAGATTTATGCTTTGAGGAAGTTCTATTTTTGGGTATTTCAAAGTTTTGTTTCAACATTTAGAATTCCCTTAAGCATTTCTTGTCAGGGTGCTTAGTAGTGGCAAATTCTCTCAGCATCTGTTTGTCTGCAAAAGACTTTATCTCACTTTCATTTATGAAGCTTGGTTTTGCTGAATACAAAATTCTTGGCTAATTGTCTGCCAATTATTTTGTTTAAGGAGGATAAAGATAGGACCCCACTCCCTTCTGGCTTGTAAGGTTTCTGCTAAGAAACCAGCTGTTAATCTGATAGGTTTTGCTTTATAGGTTACCTGATTTTTTGCCTCACTGCTCTTAAGATTCTTTTCTTTGTCTTGATTTTAGATAACCTGATGACTGTGTGTCTAGGTGATGATCTTTTTGTGAAGAATTTCACAGGAGTTCTTTGAGCTTCTTATATTTGGTTGTCTAGATTTCTAGCAAGCCCAGGGAAGTTTTCCCCAATTATTTCCTCAAATAAGTTTTCCAAACTAAAATGTTTCCTCTTCCTCAGGAACATCAGTTATTCTTAGGTTTGGCCATTTAACATAATCCCAAATTTCTTGAAGACTTTGTTCATTTTCTTTCTTTTTTCTTTGTCTTTGTTGGATTGTGTTAATTTGAAAGCCTTGTCTTTGAGCTCTGAAGTTTTTTCTTCTACTTTTTCTAGACTATTGTTGAAACTTTCCACTGTATTTTTTATTTCTCTAAGCATGTCTTTCATTTCCAGAGGTTATGATTGTTTTTTCCTTATGCTAGATATTTCTCTGGAAAAGTTTTTAGTGATGTCTTTTTTTGTTGTTGTTTCTTTAAGTTAGTTTTCAATCAACTTACCTTTCTCTGATATCTCCTTAACTAGCCTAATAACCTTCTCAATTCTTTATCTGGCAATTAGGAGATTTCTTCCTGGGTTGGATCTACTGCTGAGGAGCTAGTGTGACCTTTTGTGGGTGTTATAGCACCCCAGTGTGTTATATTATTAGAATTACTTTTCTGATTTCTTCTCATTTAAATGGGCTATTTCTTAAAATTGTTCTTGAATTTATTTTTAATTGGACTTTTTTAAAAAACAAATTAATTTTTTTCCTCTTAAGGATTAGACTTTAATGTTTCTTTTAGCCTAATTTAATTCTTGGTGCTTATAGGGGTGAAGACTCATTGTATGAGATTCTTAGTTATAGAAAGTTTTTTTTTGCGTGCTGGCTTTCCCTGATGCTCATTGTAGTAGTTATATTCTTGGTATGTGGGTGACTTCACTGTCTCCTACGGAGTTGGAATGGTAGGGAGCTTATCTCGTTCCCTCATGAAGCTTATCTCATTCTCTCATGGTATACCCTTATTTATTTATTTATTTATTTATTTATTTAACTTTTTCCCACTGTTTTATTTACTGAGTTGATGATTTAGTCTTCAGGCCATTAGGAGGGGAGGGTAGGCATTAGTTGTGGCTAAGGCAGATGGGTAGATGTAGAGGTCCAAGCCTTGATGAAGGTGGCTGGAGGAGCTTTCAATTAGATGGCCTGAGGTTTTATCAGGGTGAATAGTGGGAACTACCTCAGCTCCCCTACCAGGTCAGGAAGAAAGCTACTCACCTCACAGCCTCCTTCCTGTCCCAGTGTCCTGGCTATTCAGATCAGACAGGCATCTTTCATCTATGGAAATGTTGATGTTCCAAATAGGGAGGAATTGTGACTTTACCTCTCATGCAAGCTGGAATCTGGAGTGTGTTCCTCCTGTGGGGCTGCACTTACCCCAGATTTTTTCAAAAAGGCTATCTCTAGGTGCCTCTATTCCTCTGGGGGAAGCCCAACTGTGTCTGCAGTGGAGTGCTAGGGGAAACAAGGACCCTTTCTCGAAGTCCCTACACAGTCACGGAGGCTGCCTGCCATTTGGGATAGAGGTGCAGACTTTCCCTACTGTGCCCAGCACTGCAATTGTGTCTCTGCTATGAGAAACTTCCCACCAGTAGAAAGATCTGGAATTCAAGGCCTGCTGTTCACATTCTTTTGTCCCACGGAGTGATCCTTTGATGTAGTGCTCTCCCCTTCCCTTAGAAATTGGACTTCCTGAGAACTGAACTGCAGTGATTATTATTTCTCTTCATGGCCTAACCCCCCAACAAGACTACCAGGTTCTGGGCTGGTGCTGGCAAATGTCTGCAAAGAGTCCTGTGATATGACCAGTCTTCAGGTCTCCCAGCTATGGATACCAGCACTTGGTCTAGTGGAGGTGGCAGGGGAGTGAAGTAGACAATGAGAGTCCTTGGTTGTAGGTAGGTTTAATGTGCTGACTTTCTCAAATGCTGGTTATGCTAGCAGTGAAGTTGTCATGTGGACAGACTCAGGACCTCTGATTGGCCAGGATGTTACAGGCAGCAGTATTAGCTGTTCTTTTCTTCTTCCTGGAATCAGGGTTACTCTGTCATGAGTTGAAGTAATGGCCTGAGCCGATCAACCTCCAGCCAGGAGGTGGTGCTTTCAAGAGGGCACCAGCTGCAGTAGTAACAGTGGGATTTAAGCTTGCCCTAAATTGTCCAAGGTAGGTATTCTGGTTTCTCAGGCGATGGGTGAGTCCATAAAGCTCTCAAGAGTTTATGTCTTCTGTGTTCTGCTACCAGGGCATGTAGAGAAATGCCATCAAGTGGGGGCAGGGATAGGTGTGTCTGAGCTCAGACTTGCCCATTTTATTAACCAACTCAGAAATTTCTCAGCCCTATAGTAGCACCACGGTCTTTCCTGTCATGATGCTCACATCCTCAGGGCAATCTTTTGTCTTGCTCTTGTCATTTACTATCTCCTGTTGAGTCTATCTATTCTATCCCTGTAATCCATCATACTCTTTCTTTTCCTAGTGCCACTATTCCCAGTTCAGAGTCACAGAAGGTTGTCCCTTTTGATATCATCCACTCGTTCATCTACTATTGAGTTTCTCCTTTATCCCTTTCTCAGTGACTGGAGACACAAAGATGAATGGCTTCCTTGCCCTCAAGTAGTCAAGTCTAGTATGACACAGGCTTATCAACAAATATTCACAGTACTATATTCCTAAAACTGTTTTGAAAAAAAGTCACTATATTATCTTCAGATGATGTGCTTTTATTATTTCCAGCTATATATATTAGAAAACTAAGCAAAAACACTAGCTGTATTTTGCCTTTTTCTGGGTTATTTTACCCAAATTCATAGTATAAGCTTAGATTTTCCTTCAAAACCTAAACCTGCAATTTCTAATTTCTGTGTCACCCTTGGTGACTAGAGCTTTCATTGACAAGTGTCTGTTTTAGAACTAATACACTTGAAGAACAACATTCTACTCTCTGAGCAGCTCCATTATTTGTCATGAAGATCTGTACATTCAGATCTGTATTTATATTCCTGAATTCAAATTTAATGGTCTGACTTCCCTTCTGATGAACAGCAGCCAACCCATCATCCCCAGACAATGAATGGAAACAGTTGCTTTTGTGGTTCTTCTTCCTAAATCTGTTGATGTTTGGAGAGGGCATGACATTTGAAAATGAAAGGACATTTCAAAGTAAGCAGTAAGAAGGAAGATTAATTTTTAATGGGAGTTCATGATATAAAAACTGTGTTGCTCTGTTTTACTTCTAGCTACAAGAAAACACATGAAACCCTGAGTCACGCAGGGCAGAAGGCAACTGCAGCTTTCAGCAACGTTGGGACGGCCATCAGCAAGAAGTTCGGAGACATGAGGTACTGTGGGAAAATACCATGGGAATGGTGCTGAGCGCTTGGCTTTCCAATTGAAGGGAGCACTAGCCATTAGCTGCTCATCTCAACATATGTATTTTTTTATTTTAATGGATAAAAATGTTATATGGCTGGTATTATTGATGACTAAGATAAATTTTTACATTGGGACGCTTTTGCCTGAAGGTCAGGCTTAGGTGACCTGGTCCCAGAGTTGCTATTTCTACTAGGACCCGACCTGGTAAAAATAGAAGATACAGGGTAGTGAGACAGATTTCAAAAGAATGCAGCAAAATCTTACTAGCTGTAATATAAATGATAAAATATGCATTCAGTGGAACGTGCTTCAATAAACTATTCTAGGTTATATATTTGTATACATCCATCTAGTATATTCTTCTGTGTTAAGTATATATGTATTTATCCTTTTATTCCATAAAGGTACCATACATATATACTTCTGGTAGTTTTCTTTCTTCATTTTAAAAATATTTTGTGAGTATGTTAATAAATACTTATTACACTTTCATTTTTAATGAATTTATTATCTCCTATGAGTGTATAGCTATAGCAGCACTTTTAGATAAGTACCCTTGCACATTTTGGTTATTTTCAATATTTCACTGTTATATAAAATAAGGATGACCATCAAGGTTGATTTTGACTTGATAACCAAAAGTTCTCACTGGAGGCACTAGAAAAAAAAATGAGGTATTGGCCATAGTTTTTCATATTATGTACAAGGAATTTATCACATATAGAGTTATTGCTCTTTTAGTTTTTGCTTATGTAAACACGAGTCATAGTTTATTTTGCATTTGGCTGATATGCCTTGGAGGATTTTTCTTTAGAATCAGTTTCATTTTTCCCTCTATTATTTAAAAACTTTTTGAGTACATTTTAAATTTTTTCTTTAAAAAGAAATCTGTATGTATTTACTTTACTGGATTCTTAAACTATTACTTTTTTATTAAAAAGAAAAAGCTGTGGGCTGGGCACAGTGGCTTATGCCTGTAATCCCAGCACTTTGGGAGGCTGAGGCAGGCAGATCACTTGAGGTCAGGAGTTCAAGGCCAGCCTGGCTAACATGATGAAACCCTGTCTCCATTTAAAAAATGTACAAAAATTAGACAGGCATGGTGGTACGTGCCTGTAGTCCCAGCTGCTCAGGAGGCTGAGGCAGGAGAATTGATTGAACCCAGGAGGTGGAGGTTGCAATGAGTCCAGATCATACCACTGCACTCCAGCCTGAGTGACAGAGTGAGACTCTGTCTCAAAAAAAAAAAAAAAAAGAAAAAAGAAAAAGCTTTGACACTGAGAGAGAAATATGTATATATTTCTATCTTTGCATTTGTAGATATATCTTTATGTATTACATTATTAAATATTTTTACTTCAAAAATTGCTGGACTGTACAACATTCACTATTTTAAACTAGGCATTCACAAGGACACATGCATGAATCTGAGTACATTGTTTTGTCTTCATTTTTACTAATATCACAATAATAAAAAGTAATTGAACTTCTTCAGAGGCAGGTGTGATAAACAGGTAAACCCTCTAGATTATTAATTAACCCCTAATTTTATTACAAATAAAATTTGTAATCATTTTAATGGCATTATAACATTTATCTAAACTAATTAATAATCCTTTAAAACAGGAAACACTCTATAACCTGTTATACCCAAGAAAACATATTTTGCCGTGTTTATAAAATTGGTTCTCTGATACTGAGCCCACTTGAACCCTGGGAACCCTGCGTGATACTGCTAACTAGAATAGTGCTCCGGCATCTTCAGGAGATTTTACAAACACCTCTGAAGCTTGTTTAAAATACTTATTCTTAGGTTGCACCTTTCAGAGGTTGTGCATATCAGTAACAACCTCTGGGTTGGGTTCTAGGAATCTGCATTTATAACAAGCTTCCAGATTATTTGGCTTCAGAGGGTCAATTGATGAGGAAGACAGACATAAGTTAGCTCACCTGTACCTGGGGTTCTCACTAATAAAATAGAGATAAGAATAACAGCATCATTATACTATTATAAAAGCAGCAGAAGAAAGCTTAACATGTATTATACACTCAAAAAATAGCAGTTTTTTTTTTCTTTAAGTGACCAGCTTAGTTACAAGATAGCCCCACATGATAGAAATTAGAGAGAGTACATTAACAGGAGCCCACTGTATTTCGTATAGCCCCTGTTCATTGTTTCTTCTCAATAGTGAAGAATGAAGATGGTGTTTCACATATGTAATATGTTGACATTCATGTTCAAACACTAATTGGGTACAATGTCAAGGTTGTATTTACTGCCTTTCCTCCTGTTTCAATGTGGCTTTGTTTAGTATAGTGGATGGCCTATTTGCCAGGACTTCCAAACTTTCCACTAATTATTACCCCATGTAAAGGGTACAACATTTTCATTATAAACTGTGGCTAAAATATTGGAAAATATAGTCTGTTACTAGAGACTCAAATACAATCCTGAAATATTTTGAAGAGTTTGAAAATTTCAGAGCTATATTTATATAATACTTCATGTATTTCTCTCAAACTGTATCTAACGTTTGTATATAAATGAGAATAACTGTAAAAGCAACAGGTTTTATGAAGAATTTTTAGTTTAAAATTATGCTAAAACAAGTAATATATTTAAAAGTCATCTTAAAAGTGTTTAAGCTTAATTTAATAAAAGCCCTTAAATGAGAAAAATTCATAAGCTTTGACTTTTTGTTCAAAAATGAATGTGCCAGTTTATAAATATGAGGAATATGTTAAAATTTGATTATAGACCTTTTGTTTTAGACTTCTTTTTGGTTAAAAGTATCATATTACTCTACATTTTTATTAATTATGCTATAACTCTTTTGTGCATTCTGGTAATAAATTTCTGAATTTATTCAAAAAGATTACCAGCAGAATTCAGATACCTTGGAAGAAAAAACAGTACCTCTCAGTTCTTCTTTAAAAAACTCCAAATTAATATTTACGGATTTTGTAAAACGTAGATTTTGGGCCTTTTAATAGCTGGAAAAAGGCATTATGTTAGGATTTAATTTGTATGTTTTGTAAAAATAAGTTACGTTTTTCTGAGCTTAGTAAGATTCTCATTTTAACCTGATTGTCATGGAATTACCCACTCTCTTTCTCCACCCATAAAATAACATTGTTAATACCCCCTTAACCAAAATGTTTCCTGTGAAGTTAAAATGAGGTCACACCTAGGAAAGTACTCAGAAGAAATACAAGTGGTTGGAATCATTTTTCTAATAGCATTGGCCTCTTCTGGGAACTTCTCAGTTAATTTGTACAAACTGTGATCCAATGGGGACAGAATGTTTGGAGAGGGCATGACATTTTATTAGAGGCCAATCATTGTTATATACTCCTAGGAATAACAGTTAGAAGCAAAACCTAAGTTGGTAAAATGATTTGACAGAGACAATAAAAAGTCAGTGTAATCAAAGTGGTAAAAGAAGCTACCCTGTCTCGGCTCCGGGGCCCTTGAAGGGGACCCCCAAGGGCAGTGCGGTGTTTCTCTGCGTCCCTGTTGCTAACTCTGCTCCTGCTCTTCTCTCCTGTGCTGCCTGGCTGCAGGTCTCACTCCATTGGGTAAGCACCACGGGGCTGCGTGTGGGACTCTGCCCACTCCCTTGCTGCCCTCTTGCTTCCCAGGACTTTCTGTTTCTTTCACACTGTTCCTGAACCAACAAAACTACACTCTGTGTTCCAGAGAGTGTTCGTGACCAGGAAGATAGTTTACAGGGCACTTAATACATTTGAACTTATTGAAATACATCTCTATCTCATTTCTGAATCATTTACACCGTGTTACTTGCTGAGCAATCTCTCAGGAATCTCTTTCTTGGCACCATTTCTTCCCGTGTTGACAGAGGTCCTTAGAATTGAAAGAAGAAAAAAACAAGTGGAAATTGAAAGTTATGTATGTTTTTGGCTGGGAGCGGTGACTCACACCTGTAATCCCAACACCTTGGGAGGCCAAGGCAGGTGGATCATGAGGTCAGGAGTTCAAGACCAGCCTGGCCAAGATGGTGAAACCCTGTCTCTACTAAAAATACAAAAATTAGTTGGGCACAGTGGCGGGAGCCTGTAATCTCAGCTACTCGGGAGGCTGAGGCAGGAGAATCGCTTGAACCTGGGAGGCTGAGGTTGCAGTGAGCCGAAATCACACCACTGCACTCTAGCCTGGGTGACAGAGCAAGACTCCATGTCAAAAAAAGAAAGAAAGAAAGAAAGTTATATATTTTCTAAAAGTTCTAGAAAGTAAAGTTGAGAAACAAAAACTGATTTTCTCTAGATTGTCATGTTTCTCTGAATTTCTTACCCGTTAATTTGTGTTGATGTTTCACCTTCAACTTTCTGTGCCTTCTGAAGTTGGAGGGAAGAAAGGTTACTGGAAAAGTGCATATGTTAAGAAGTTTGCAATTGTTAGTCCCGGGCACCTGAATTAAGCCTTCTTTTAGCTAGAATCTTATTATATACTTTTAAATTTTTTCCTAAGAAAGTGGTCTGTATTTACAGACATACACCAATTAGTAATGCAGATGAGTTTCTTTTAGTGATGCTTTTAAAGTGTAATTTTTGAGGAAATATCTGCCTAATAGTTTCTAAATGGAGTGTCTAGGGTAAGACCGTAAGTATCCCCTGAATTTCTTTGTCCTTTTCTTTCTGTGTTCTAGCAAAGTGCTACCCATACTAATGCCCTCAGTGGATTTTGTCAGGGAAGGGTGACAGATTTAGTCCCTGAACTATTAGCTTCTTGAGAGAAGAGAAAGCAGGGATGCTGTTGAAAAGTGTGAAGTGGGAGACAGCACTAGGCCAGAAAAATTGACCCTTTGTGCTCCTCCCCCTGCCCAGTCTGATATCTGAGTGAGACTCAGTAGAAAGTAACAGGCAATCAACCAGAGGGAAGATGAATCAGCTACTAGGATTAATAGGATGAGAAGGCTAAATCTCTTAAAATTCTCAGGAATGTTTGTATTTGTACCAGATGTTCTTGACAATCAAACCCGAATGGATGCAGAAGTCCCCACCCCCATATTGGCCTATGAGAATTGTGTTTCCCTGGCATGTGATTCCTTGAAAGTCTTATGAAAGCTTCTTGCATTCCTCTGGCCAGTTTCTCTACCATGGAGTGATTAGCTCCTATCCACCTGGCTCTATTTCCTGGATACTGCCTTTTGCTCCTTACTGTCTTCCTGAGCAGAAGGGAGTAGAGACCCAGGTTGGGCCTGTAGAAGATGCCCATGGGCTACTGGGCTCACGTAGGAGAAACCAGACATTCGCAGATTTCCTAGCAAAAGGAGGCTGCAGAAAGTAAAATAATATGCAACTGTGGCTCCACCATCTACTTTTCATTTATACTCTTGAAAGCTGACAATGCCCCATTATACCCAACAAAACAAATATCATCTTGTTTGGATGGGCCGGGAATACTTTGGATATTTGGAATTGCTGTTTTAGAACTATGAATAGGGAAGTTTTCATGTACTTATGTTGTGCTCTCTTCTTTTTTCTTTTTTTCCCCCTTTAATCTGCTTTTGCTCTGAAGCTACTCCATTCGCCATTCCATAAGTATGCCTGCTATGAGGTAATGTGTGTAAAATATTTTATATGATTATAGAATGGGTTTAAGATGTTATTTTATTTATATTTACTTATGGGGTTCCCCTGTTTTATGTGAAAGGAAATTGCTGATGTTATTCAGAAGAAAAGACTGACAATTCTGTAGAAGAATTGTGTAGTTTGGGCTTTTGACCAGACATCATGTCTTAAATCCAGCCTTTCCTGTGTGACCCAAGACAAGTGACTTAACCTCAATTCTTTTATCCATATATTGCAAGAAATAAGACCTACTTCATATGGTGTTTGAGAGATATAAACAAAAGAACCTACATAAAGCATTTAGCACAGTGTCTGAACATGCCAACCGATCTTGCAAAGGTACACTTGGGTTTCTTATTTCAGCAGAATTAAATGCCAGCCTGAGGGAAAGTTTAAATGAAAGGATAGAAAATTAAGAAGGCTAAAATTCCAGAAAGGATATCATTAGGATTTTTAAGGCAGATATTAAGTTGAGATGTTTGTTAAACAATAAAATGTCAGCACAATTACTGTCCAGATAATAACTGGTGAGAAAGATATTCCTAACTTCAAGTTTCCATGGCACAGTGATGCAATCAGATAAAATTTAAGTTAATAGTTAAGATAGGAATGAGTGTTAAATTGAAAATCAGAAAATGCAGGCTCTGGGAAAATCACCTCAATGGTATCAGCTTCATCATCTTTAAAATAAGAGGCTAGAACCAGATTAGCTGCTTGTGAAAGGTGCCTCCCCCACACACTGAGCCCTACAGCTGCCTAGAGATGAAGCCTCTGGGAGCTTCCCCCACTTCAGTCAGAGCTATGCCTCTTCTACCTGCTTTGTGTTAATATTGTGGTTTGAATACATTATAGAGAGGGTTCAGTTAGTTTCAATAATTTGAGACCACTGAAGCCAAATTCTTTATATATATATAATCTTTTCCTGTGTTTTGTGTTTTTTAATTGTCATGAAGCCAAATTCCTCCTAGGGTCATTTGCAGTGCTAAAAGTTTGTACATCTGATTAAATCTGATTAAAGTTGTACATCTGATTAAATCTGATTAAAGAATTTCTCCCTGTTCCAGCATGTATTCTACTATAATTTAATTAGACAAATGTCTGTTCTATTACATCTTACGAAGGAAGGCTCTTTTACACTGGGGTTATGTGGTTAATTGGTTGATTTGGAAATTTAACCACAGTATTTAGTTCTCTGTATTTGGTGGTAAACAGAGAGTACAGATTCAAGATTGCTTAGTTCATCTTTGAATGGCTTGCTCCCCCTAGCTTAAGAACATCTAAGTTGGGTAGTGGAACCTAAGGCTCTATTCTCCTTTACTTGTCAAATTTTAAATCTGGGTGTCAGAAGAAGGCTTGCAAAAATTAACATGATTTTGCCCTGGGAACCAGGAATTCATCTGGTAGCAGCTTATGGATCAAATGCAGTCTGCATGAGCTTGCCTGAAACTAACTTGAAAAAGAAATTATTTTGCTTATCTAACATACACCCATGAACCATTTCCTCACTGTTGGCCTTTGTAACTGACGGACGACAGGCAGTCATGTGCGAAGGCTTGGTCAAATAAAACCTGCAATGGAAATGAAGTGCCAATAACTATATACCTTTTGAGTCACGCAGGTGTAATTTTACTAATATTTCATCACGAAACAGGATTGTGGAGGATTATTTGTATGAATTTAACTCATGTTTGAGTCATATACAAGGTGTGATGCCATGTCAGGGTCCTCTGAACTCACCAGTGTTAATCTGTGCAGCCTGAAGGCAGATACATTTCTGATCATGTGGAGCATCAAAGACTCAGGAGACAATCCCCAAATTCACTCATAAACATCTACGTTCATTGCCTTTTAGTAGTATAATAAGAGTGATGCTTCATTCTGCATCATACAATGAAACCTATATTCTATAGCCATTCTCCTTTATAAAGTTTTTCTAGGCCATTCTTATTTTACTTTTTTTTTTTTTTGCACTCAAGAGAGAATAACAAGTACCTTATTAATTCAACATTTAGTTGAATTATTTGATCTGAAAATGATGGCAGTTGTTGCTGCTGAAAGCTGATATGGATACAAGATTTAAAATACACTTAGTTCCTGTTTCTTTAGTAGAAGTCGTTGATATTTTTAATGATAGTGATGTCATTAAATTATAATATCATGGGGCCAAATCCAATATAGAAAACCAGAAAGCATCAAATGAAGTTTTTAATGCTTAAAGCAACAAGATGATGTATAGATTATTTAACATAATGAATGTGTCACAAATAAAACGGCATTAGGGGCCGAGCGCGGTGGCTCACGCCTGTAATCCCAGCACTTTGGGAGGCCGAGGCAGGCATATCACCTGAGGTCAGAGTTTGAGTCCAGCCTGGCCAACGTGGTGAAACCTCATCTCTACTAAAAAGACAAAAATTAGCCGGGTGTGGTGGTGGGTGCCTGTAGTCCCAGCTACTCTGGAGGCTGAGGCAGGAGAATCACTTGAACCCAGGGGGTGGAAGTTGCTGTGAGCCGACATAGTGCCACTGCACTCTAGCCTGGGTAACAAAGCAAGACTCTTTATCAAAAAACAAAACAAAACAAAAAAACCTGTTTAGTAAGAGAACAAATAGATAGATCCTATGTGGGAGGAAAAATAACACATACTAATAATACCAATTTGATAAGGCATTAGGTAGGTAATGGGTATGTTTTATCTTAAAATAATGAAAGCATTAACTTTCCAAAACACTACTTCATGGAAGCTGTCAAAATGATTATTTTTTTAAGGCATGGGAAAGAAAAAAAACATATGAACATTTTTTCCCTTGTGCTATTTCTGTCTTGTCTCACATTTGCTGAAATAAAACTTTAAAAAATGCCAAGTGGCAAAACTCAAACATGACATTCTTCACACGGATTTTCCATTGCTTACTAAAAAACCTGAGTCGGGAAGAGGAATGCTGTGATAGAAACAATAAATGCTAAATGAAAACTTAAGCTATCTGTTGCTCCACTGGCTCATTGGAAATGATTTAGTGTACCATGGAATTATTATAGTAGTTGTGTCATTGCCAAATACCACATTATTTATTGTACAGTTGAGTATCTGACCATTTTACTTAGAAAAATTCCATGTCAGGTTATGGTTTCTGAACCTAACCTGTCAGAAGTGACATACATTTTAAAACATGGTTGATGTAGATGGCAAGCTGACAGGTAGCTCTGTTGCAGAGGCCAGGTTTACAAATATGAGCAGAAAACCAAACAGCATGATTGCTAAGACAGCTAGGTCTTTGGAGCTGACCTCTCTTTTTTTGTTATTTTAGGAATTCTCCTACTTTCAAATCATTTGAGGAGAGGGTTGAGACAACTGTCACAAGCCTCAAGGTACAGATGAAGTGAATTCTGTGTGAGTGAGTCCATTGACTCAGGACAGCTTAGCCATCGCTGCGGTTAGTTCAAAGTCAAGGCAGGGCCAAGAAGGCAGGCTTGCATCAAGTCAGACCTTTTCCTTCATATATACATCTATGGATAAAACCACGATTGAACAGTGTTACCGTATCCTTAGAGTTGTTTGTATAAACCATTCAGGGGTGAATTGTTCATTAAAATGAATTGGGGTATGTGTTTACCATTTAATCTCTTAATGTTATCCCCCGAAAAGTAGATATGTGAGAGACAGCTGTGGATAGGATAAAGGCTATATGAAGTCTGACTTTAGAGTATGAGTGGAAGTCCAATAACAGCTCAGAGCTGCTCTGGTTTGGACATAGACCAGTAAAAACAAACTCGGGACTATGTATCCACTACCCATTCAGCTACCTAGACTTGTTTATAAATTCAGGTATTGAGCATGGCACAGTATGGCTATCATATAGGAAAAATTTAACCGAGTCACAAAATGCATCTTATAATAATGCAATAATGCATTTCATCCCTGGGTATAAACTGAAAATGTGCCTATTATAGTGTAAGTGTTTTAAAAAATTCACTGGACTTATGGTTTGAGCATAGATAAGTTTGAATAAAAAGAGTAAAAATGAAATCAGTCTAGTCTTAAAATGTATTGAACTTTTAAAACAAGAAAAATCACTAAAACTACGAAGATAATTTTCACAGGTATCATTTAATGACTTAATTACATCTTGCTATCATCATCCCTGTTTTGTATATAATCCATTTCTGTATTTTACCATAACTGGGAAAATTAAGAATACATGTGATCTTTAACCAGATCAAAAACCTTTATATCCCATGCTGATTACTCAGCTGCCTCTGAATCCTGTGTCTCCACGCTGCTGTCACATGTGCTGCCTGATAAGTGTATGTGGGTTATAAGTTATTCCTTACTTGCGGTCCCAGGTGCTCTTATGGATTTCGACCCGGAGAGTCTTTTTCTCAGGCCAGGGTCTTTTACATAGTCTTCTACTTTATTAGGCCCATAATCAGGTGTTTTAGGCCAGTAATGCAATGATTATTCAGCATTTACCATGCCTTCATCAGTTTCATTCACCAGCAGCTTCCAGTTGTGCAGTTTCACACTCTGCATGCCAAGATCATCCCTTACTGAGCGTACAGGGACCAGTGGGAGCTGTTAAACTGCCCTGTGGGCAGGAAAATTTTTATAAAGGGAGGAGCATCCAATGTTGTGAACATTTCTCTTGCTAGAATATCAAAACAAAAGGCTCAAAAATCCCAGGAGTCAGTTTCTAAACATTTGGTTTTCAGCCTCCATAGACAACACAATGAGGATGGATTCCATTGCTTGTTAGACAAGTTTTGATGTAGGAGAAGTTGTACTTTTTAGGTTTTCTTTAGAAGAAGGAGATATGAAGAAGCAAAAGAAGATTAAAGAACAATGTATTTTCATTTGCTTTTAGGAAATTCTGATAAGCTCATGGCTCACATAGGATTTAAGTATTTGATCCACACGCTCAGCTTCTCACTTTTCTCACCTCACTGGGATAGAAGGTATTGCCTGCTGCCTCCTTGAGACATGCACATAACTAACCCAGCCCACCAGATACTAGCCTTCAGGAGGTGAAGACCTCCTGAAAGTGATTCTATGTTTGCATGACTGTTCATGGTTTAACAAGACTCACATCCCAGCCACCTCCTATCTCACAGCCAAAGCCTAATCCCTTTTTTTTCTGTCCACCCAGGCAATGGAGAATAGCTGATAATCATGCTTTGTGTCAAACCTGCTACTTGCCTCAATAATTACAAATTTCTCAGTCCTTTTTCCCCCATTTGACTAAATAATAGATATGTATAACCCTTCTTCAGAGAGCTCATTTTCTGCAGTTTTGTGTTCTAAACCTTCTCCAAAATGTCTATATTGTTCTTTAATTAAGGATCCTTAGACTGTTTTCTGCTGAGGGAATGACTCATGAATCAGTAAAGATGAGTAGAATTTCTTCTAGGTCTACATGCTGCATTTCCATTCACATGCCCTGCTTTATATTTGATTTTTGAAAATACTGCTGATAAGGAATCATCATCATATTTATGTTCGTGAGAAATAAGGTTCTGCTGTAAAGGTCCACTCCTGCCATCTTCTCACACATCTGTCATGTACCATGCGGCACTTGTACCAAATCTATTGTTCTTTCTTTATACCCAATTCTGTAGTTTGTTTTTCCATGAAACAATTTTCCAATCCTATAAAATTCATTTCTGCCTACACAAAGTGTATTACTTGACATCTTAGATGGTGTCACCTATACAGTCACTGAGCATGCTTTCTATTTCATCCAAAACAAACAAACAAGGAAATGTGGAACCAACTCCTGTGAAACCACCTTTGGTATCTTCTACATGTCCCAATGAGTCATGAGTAACTACATCTCTTCCAACCATTTTGCATCTATGGCAAGCTGACAATATTTTTACTGTGCCTACTTTTTTTTAATGATAAATATATTACATGGCCTGGACCAAAACCTTAAAAAAAGAAAGGGCAAGTTTACATGTTTTGTTTCTTTTTGTGCTCTCAATCAGTTATTTTATTATGAGAGATTAGGAAGCCCAACTCAGCAATTCAAATGAAATTCTATGCAAAGAACAATTATAATTTTGGGGACAAAGTGACAAATACTTGGATGAAAAACGATTATGAAGAGAAGGTTCCAGGAGAATTTTATCATTCACATCTTTGCTTAAGCAGGTCCTTACCTAAGGTATTGCAGTAGGCATTCATTAAACTTACGCGGTTAGGAAACTCTCTTATTCCATTCCTTCTTTGCCAGATTGATTTCTTACAAAGTCATTTCTTCCTTCTTTGTTTTACTACTCTGTTTTGAGAAAATCAGGAAACAGGAGAGAAGAATGAAACAACAGAAAAACACATCAGTAATTGGTATTCACTGAATTCAATATTGCGTGTTACTTCTATTGCAAAAGAGAATGTGAATGGATGAAAAAAAAGAGGAGAGAGGAAACTATTAATAGAGTAGATTACATTGAATTAATCTTATTTGTTTCTCTCGGGGAAGGAATAAGCATAAAGAGAAATCACATAGTGGAAACCATCCCTTCTCCCCACCTATTCCCAGTGTTAAGATAACAGAGGGGAGGAAGAATCAATGCTCTGCCAGAAGTCCACAAACTACGCTGGCCACTTTCTTTTGAATGATACATATGCGGAGGATGGCTTTACACTTTTTAATGGTTGAAAAAAAAATCAAAATAAAAATATTTTGTGACATGTGAAAATTAAATTATATGAAATTCACATTTCAGTGTCCATACATTAAGTCTTACTGAAACACAACCTTGTCCTGGCATGGTGGCTCATGCCTGAAATCCCAGCACTTTGGGAGGCCGAGGTGGGTGGATCACCTGAGGTCAGGAGATCGAGACCAGCCTGGCCAACACAGTGAAACCCTGTCTCTACTAAGAATACAAAAATTAGCTGGGCATAGTGGCAGGTGCCTGTAATCTCAGCTACTTGGGAGGTTCAGACAGGGAGAATTGCAGAGGTTGCAGTAAGCTGAGATCGCACCACTGCACTCCAGCCTGGGCGAAGAGCAAGACTCCGTCTCAAAAAGAAAGAAGGAAAGGAAGGGAAGGGAAGGGGAGGGAGAAAGGGAAGGGAAGGGGAGGGATGGAAAGGGAAGAGAAGGGGAGGGAGAGAAAGGGAAGGGGAGGGAGAGAAAGGGAAGGGAAGGGAGAGGAAGGGAAGGGAGAGAAAGGGAAGGGAAAGGGAAAGGGAGAAAGAAGGAAGGAAGGAAGGAAGGAAAAGAAAGCCACGCTCATTCATTTAGGTATTGGCTGTGGCTACTTCCTACCAGAATTCATTTGAGTATCTGTGAGGGCAACAATATGGTTTCCGAGCCTAAAGTATTTATTGTCTGGCCCTTTACAGGTAGAGTTTTCTGATACCAAGCAGAGTGGAAAATTTAATTTAATAAAAAATTTATTAAAGAGGCAGAGAGAGATTTTAGTGACAATTGGAGAAACGTATGTTTTGTAATGATGGAACTGCTTTTGAACCCTGGTTGCATTTTTAGAAGGGCAGGCCAGGCAGCACGAACACACTCCCCAGTGTTGTTGATGTCTGTGAGTGATCACTTTGGTGACAGTGAGGCATCAACATCAGTTTGGCAATAGCAACATTATCTATTCTGTATCTCTTTTTCCTGCTTCAAAGTGTTTTTTCTACATTATGAAAAACAATAGGAGGGAAGGGCAATGTGACTCTTAATAAGACTTGTACTAAGCATTTTGGACCATTAAATATACAGCATTTTTAATAAGGAATTTTTCAAAATAGCCATATTTTTAAATTGTTAAGTTAATTCCTTTGTGTTTATTCTTAGTCAATAGCAAGTATAGACGAAAAAGGCCTGGTAAAACATCATCTCTGCATTGTAAGGAATATTCCTATATTAGTTTCATTTCATGCTGCTATGAAGAAATACCTGAGACTGGGCAATTTATAAAGGAAAGAGATTTAATTGACTCACAGTTCCACAGGGCTGAGGAGGCCTCAGGAAACTTAACAATCATGGTGGAATGGGAAGTAAACATGTCCTTCTTCACATGGTGGCAGGAAGGAGAGGTGCTGAACAAAAGGGATAAAAGCCCCTTAAAACCATCAGATCTTGTGAGAACTCACTCACTATCATGAGAACAGCTTGGAGGTCACCACCCCCATGATTCAATTACCTCCTCCTCATAATCCTGGTAGGATTATGAGGACTATGGGAACTACAATTCGATATGAGATGTGGGTGAGGACACAGCCAAACCATATCAAAAGGCAATGACCTAAGATGATGTGAAATCACCAGTGATTAAGGCTTGATCCATCTCCAACTTTCAGAGGAGAAACCAGAAATCATTTTCCATTGAGCCACTTCTGTCTTTTCAAAAGGCATTTGCCAGAAATCCAGATTGTCCTGCTAACTCCCCGCAAAAATCTTAAGTTTATGTCATGTAAGGATGTTTATACATTTGTAAAATTGGAGGAATTAATAAAAAAATCCAATTCTATTTGGATTAGATCAGTTCTCTGGGTGAGTGGGGATAGATGTTCCAAGTCCATGGATCTGATTATGCTCTTGAAAGGATTGAAATCTTAGAAGAGATAAAGAGAGAGTTGCTAAAATTGTGCGAAATTAAAGTTTGGAATCCTATCCCAGAACCCAAGTATGAATAACATTCTAGCACTCTGCTAAAGGAAACAAACTTCTCTACATTCTTTTGTCTCTAAAGATAGAAAGTATTTCTGAATTTGAAAGTAATCCAGCTTTTGGCATTCTTATAAAAACATTACAAAAATGATAGTAACAACTAACTGCATTTTTGTGGATCTGCTCATTTCAGACGAAAGTAGGCGGGATGAACCCTAATGGAGGCAGTTTTGAGGAGGTCCTCAGCTCCACGGCCCATGCCAGTGCCCAGAGCTTGGCAGGAGGCTCCCGGCGGACCAAGGAGGAAGAGCTGCAGTGCTAAGTCCAGTCAGTGTGGCTGCATCCAGAAACCAGCCACTGCCAGCCCATCTCTGCCTGTGCTTATCCAGATAAGAAGACCAAAATTCCGCTGGGAAAAACCCAGGCCTTGACGTTGTTATTCAAATGGCCCCTCCAGAAAGTTTAATGATTTCCATTTGTATCTGTTGATGATGGACCACCTGACCATCATAGTTCAGTATTCATAGATGATTGTCATCTTTTAAAATGTTCCCACTTGAGCAGGTACACAACTGGTCATAACTCTTGTCTGTGTAATTTGATGTATATTTTCCAAACATTTAGCTATTGTTTGCTTTGATTTTTGCTTGGCCTCCTTTATGATGTGCATGTCCTTGAAGGCTGAGTGACAGTCCCTTTCAGTTCGGCAGATCAACAGGATGGAGCTCTTCATGACTGTCTCCAGCAACAGGATGATTTACTATAAATTTCATCCAAATACTTGTGATCTCTCTCACCTACATCGATATGTATGTTAATTTCAGCAATTAAAATAATTGATTTTAATGACTTTGAATTCTTAATTTGTCTTAAAAGTTGCTAGTTATAATTCTACAGATGCAATTTTAAATCAACTTTTAGCCAAGTGCGGTGGCTCATGCCTATAATCCCAGATCTTTTCGATGCTAAAGTGAAAGGATTACTTGAGGCCAGGAGTTCAAGACCAGCCTGGACAATGCAGACCCTGTCTCTACGAAAAAAGAAAAAACTTAGCCAGGCATAGTGTTGCTCGCCTGTAGTACCAGCTACTCTAGAGGCTGAAGCAGGAGGATTGCTTGGACTCAGGAGTTTGAAACTGCAGTGAGCTATAATTGCAACACTGCACTACTCCAGCCTGGGTGACGGAGTGAGACATTGTCTCCAAAAATAGTAGGTAGTCAACTTTTACTGATAATTTGGTGAACGTGAGGATATGAAAATAAATATAACCTCAGTTAGCCTAGGATGTTAAAATAATCTCCAATTTAAAAATTCTCTCCAGTCTACACAGAGTAGAGGTTATTCAGGTAAAGGATATCTGAAAAAGAGATGGCTAGAAAATGGGAGAAGCAGAGTTCTGCAACCCCTTTCATCTTGTGAATTGTTCACATGTATGAAATAACTGGTATTTATCAATCGACTCAGATTTCTGCACTTTTACCTTCAATATCATATGTATCTCTTTTCTTTTTCTACATGGGAACATACATTTGTTATTAGGTAGCAGGGATATAGCCTTAAGATATATTTGCAAAATGCATACTGAATAGACATCTAATCTAAAAAAAATCCCTATTTAACTCCAGATGGATTAAAGATCTAAACATAAAATCTAACGCCACAAAAACCCTAGAAGAAAACCTATGCAGAACCATTCAGGACATAGGCACAGGCAAGGACTTCATGGCTAAAACACCAAAAGCAACGGCAACAAAAGCCAAAATAGACAAACGGGATCTAATTAAACTCCAGAGCTTCTGTATAGCAAAGGAAGCAATCATTAGAGTGAACTGGCAACCAACAGAATGGGAAAAAATTTTTGCAATCTACCCATCTGACAAAGGACTAATATCCAGAATCCACATATAACTAAAAATGATTACAAGAAAAAAACCCATTCAAAAGTGGGCGAAGGATATGAACACTTTACAAAAGAAGACATCCATGAGGCCAACAAACATATTAAAAAATGCTCATCATCACTGGTCATTAGAGAAATGCAAATCAAAACTACATTGAGATACCATCTCACACCAGTTAGAATGGCGATCATTAAAAAATCTGGAGACAAGAGATGCTAGAGAGGATGTAGAGAAATAGGAACACTTTTATACTGTTGGTGGGAGTGTAAATTAGTTCAACCATTGTGGAAGACAGTGGGACAATTCCTCAAGGACCTAGAAATAGAAATACCATTTGACCCAGCAATTCCATTACTGGGTATATACCCAAAGAATTATAAAGTGTTCTATTATAAAGACACATGCACACATATGTTCATTGCGGCACTGTTTACAATAGCAAATACCTGGAACCAACCTAAATATCCATCATCTATAGACTGGCTAAAGAAAATGTGGCACATATATACCATGGAATACTACATAGCCATAAAAAATGATGAGTTCGTGTCCTTCATACGGACATGGATGAATCTGGAAACCACCATTCTCAGCAAACTGACACAAGAACAGAAAACCAAACACCGTGTGTTATCATTCACAGGCGGGTGTTGAACAATTAGAATACGTGGACATGGAGGGGAGCATCACACTACAGTCAGTCGGGGGGCTAGGGGAGGGACAGCTGGGTGGGAAGGGTGGGGAGGGATAATGTGGGGAGAAATGCCAGATATAGATGATGGGGGGATGAAGGCAGCAAACCACCTTGCCATGTATGTACCTATGCAACAATCCTGCATGATCCGCACATGTACCCCAGAACCTAAATTACAATAAAACAAAAAAAAAACCTAAGAGGACTGGATTGGGAGCTTCCCAATAGCTGAACACAGGAAGGTTCCTGGAGGGTGGCACACCCAGGGAGGACAGGGAAGCTCAGTGCCCTTCCCCCATACCACACCCTACACGTCTCTTCACTTGGATTCTTTGTAGTATCCTTTATAAGAAACCAGTACACCTCAAAAAAAAAAAGCCCTTATAATGTATTCATATTTGTTAGTATGCTAATTATTCATTTTTTGTGTTTATTAAATAGAAGTAGATAAATATGACATTATGAAGTAAAGCACACCTGAAAAATTCTACTCAACTTAATGGAGTGTGACAGTCTGTACAATCTGTACACCTAACTGAAAATCAAGGTGGTTCAGGACAATATCATCTCTGAAGCCTGGAATCTTAGCAGAGGGAATGGGGCTGTAAACTTGAACTGGAGTGAACAAATGTAGATAAAGAAGGCTCACTAACAGGGATGCTGGCATTCTCCCTTACTTGTGCTTCCAGCCCGTTGGCTGAAGCAGAGGCAGGAAGCCAACCCTGCCCAGCTGGCTCGCCCACCACAGCACGCAGGTACGCATTCTCTGTGCCCAATCTGCAGTTGCCTGGTGAGTGTGAAGTGACCAACTTGAGAAAACTCCCTGCCACCTTCTTTTTATTTTTTTATTTTTTTAAACCATATTCAGCACACCACTTTGTATTAGATAAAGTTATGATACTTTAAACAAATATCTCTGTTCACCAACCAATTTCGGCACACAGTAGTCTCAGCCTTACAATCTGAAAACTCAGTATTAATTAGATAGAAAAACAATCAAGAAGCTTTAAGATAGTGGTAATATCTTAAAGCTTCCAATACATTTTACCTCTTTATTTTATTCTATTCATCAAAATTCTGATTTCATTAGTTACATAAGAATCTTATTCACATCCTTGCTATTCATCTAAAAGCTTTACATTATTCACTCTGACCTGGGAGTGATATTCATACGGCCATGGCATGAGTAGCATTTTTTCTTTTTGTCATAAGATGTGTGTGAATAACTCAGATTAGACTAATCAAATCACTTGTTGGTAGGTGGGCAGTCTTACCTGTTAGACAGGGAGCCTGGTCTCAGCCTCGGGGCATCACTGAGAGCTGCCTGGTTCTGCCTCACCATGGCTGTGCAAGCTCATCCTGATGCGATTGATTGTGGAGCTTCTCAATTACATCTAGTGGGGCTCAGTTCACAAGCAGTAAAGTGTTTCACAAGTGCTAAAAAGCAATTGCACACAATGGACATAACCTTTTACTAACAAACCAAGATGACTTCAGGTCAACATCATCTGTCTATGAAAGGATACCTCCACACAAAAAAATGTACAGTTGACCTTTGAACAACAGGAGTTTGAACTGTGAGGGTCCACTTATGTGCAGATTTTCTTCTGCCTCAGCCAGCCCTGAGACAGCGATGTCAACCTCTCTTCTTCTGCAGCTAACTCAACATGAAGATGAGGATAAATACATTTATGGTCATCTGCTTCCACTTAATGAATAGTACATATATTATCCCTTCACTGTTTTTTTTTAAACATTTTCTTTTCTATAGCCTACTTTATGGTAAGAATACCATATGTAATGCATATAGCATAAAAAATATGTTAATTATTTATGTTATCAGTAAAGCTTATGGTCAACAGTAAGCTGTTGGTAGTTCAAGTTTGAGGGGGGTCAAAAGTTAGAATCAGATTTTTAACTGTGCAGGCCCTAAACCCAAAATTGTTCAAGGGTCAACTTTTTCAACTATCAAAAATTCTGATGTAATTGTGATTATAAAACAAACTAGCTTTAAAAAAAAAAAAGTAAGCCATTCTGGAACTCAACCATTTACCACATTTTAAATACTGTTGCTATGATGAACATATTTATAAATTTACGATGCAATTTTATCTCACAACTCACATCACATAAAGATTACAACTATTGGCTGGGCATGGTGCCTCATTCCTGTAACCCCAGAACTTTGGAAGGCTGAGGTGGGTGGATCACCTGAGGTCAGGAGTTCAAGACCAGCCAGGCCAACATGGTGAAACCCCATCTCTACCAAAAATGCAAAAATTAGCTGGGTGTGGTGGCACACCCCTGTAATCCCAGGTACTTGGGAGACTGAGGTGGGAAAATCACTTGAACCCAGAAGGTGGAGGCTGCAGTGAGCCGAGATCATGCCATGGCATTCCAGCCTGGGAACAAAGCGATAAGACCCTGTCTCAAAAAAAAAAAGATTACAAGTATTGGCAAGTCGTTTTAGTGAAGCAATCTGCATCTTACTCTAAATTACAGATTTTGTTAGAAATCTGCTCTTGAACCATAGCAAACACAACAAACTGCATGCTTTGGGATGGAACATCATGATATGCCAAGCCATCCACAGTGGCCAATGTGGAGGGAACCCAGGGATCTACACTGCTCTTCTGTCACTGTTCATTGTTCCCAAATTACAGGTAAGCTTGAAAGCTGTTGAACATCAACTCCATCACCCTCCTCTCAGTTAGTATTCAATTTGAGTGGAAGTGAGTGTGATAAAGGAATGACACATTGATCACCACCTGCAGAGGTCTGACCTGCAGACCCTGACTTAATGACGGATGAATAAATGCATTCTCACACCTATTTCAGTGACTCAAGTAGGCTAGGAATGGTCATTGGCTGCTTTCAGAGGGCAACTGCCACCAATTGACCAAGATTACCTGTACATCCAAACATTTATTTAGTAAAAATTTTATAACAGAGGGTTTAAGTTAACATGCTTGTGGGTAATTAACATGGTTAAAAGAGTGGTTTTATGAATGATAAAAGCTTTGGGTTCCGGGGCCCAGAGTAAACACCATTAACAGGTAATTCCCCTTTACCTCCTCCTGAGAGGTCCATACAGCACAGAGTTTACATGAGCAAACAGAGTAGAGACAAAGGAATGTGGGGTAAACAGACTTAAACTGGGAAAGCCTCTTGTAGTCCCCATCTTTTCCCTAAAGTAATGGACCGGCGCCTTTGGCCTATTCCAATAAAACCTATCGGTCTTCCAAAAGGTTTTAGACTATAATTTATAACTTTCCCCAATATTTCCCTAATATTCTGCTAGCCACTCCAAGTGAATTCCAACAAAAGAAGATGGTGGTAAAGTTGAAAAGTGACTTAATATGAAGTGTGAAACAAATTCTTCAAACCTGGCATTCAAATGTAATTACAAACTATAATATTTGGCAAAATCTTATGGCTACTTTCAATAACCTCTAAGCATGGTAAAATTCTTTAGGCTATATTTAAACTTGACTTTCAGTTTATACCAGAGGGTATATTCATGTACCCACACATTATATATATATATAATATGTATTATACATATATCCCTCCATCATATATATATAAAAATTAAGGCAAACCAAAAATAACATAATCATCTTTCACAGAAATCATCCCATTTCACCTTTGAATGTGAATACTGACAAACTGCTTAAACAAAAATGCTGAGTACAGAGATGCTTTTTCATAAAGCACTTCATCAGTCATTTGCCCCAGAGCATGTATCACCACGACAAGGCTTTGAAATGAATTAACATTTTTCAAATACAAGGGCATTGAGAATTATGGGAAAATGCCAAGCCATAAGGGAAAAACAGTGTAAAGAAAATGGCTGCACTTTAGTCAGGAGTAAGCTGAAGTGGTGTTACAAAACTGAATGGCCTTAGACATGGTAACTGCTGCACAAGGAGGCACCTGTGCCCTTTTAGGAACACAATGTTGTACCTTTATCCCTGACAATTGGCAAAACATAAAAGCAGCTTTGCAAGGGGTCTCACGGGAGATTAAGGTGGCCGACAGCCTTACTGATGGCCCTCTGCAGAGATGGTGGACATCCCTGGGCTCTGGCCTATGCTGGGTCCTAAAAGTCATAAGTAGTATGTAGCTGGTATCTTAGTACTAAGCTGTTGCTCTTTGTATTGTTGCGGGTTCTGAATTCAGGGCTCTGCCCTATGGGCATGTATCCCTACCTGAAAGACTTTCTCATGCCCAGAGAGAGAAAATAAAGCCATGTCGAAACTGCCTATGATTCCTTGAGTGTTTTTGGAGCTACCCGTCACCTGCTCACCAACTCCTCTCGGACCTCAGTTTGGGATAGAACTTGACAACTGACGCTGTGAGCAGGGTCTTGAGGTGAGCCTTTGGCCCCTGCTGATTCCAGGTTGGCCATATGACCACAACATGGGTTGTGGTACCCAGTGGCAGCTGTACTGCTCAGATGGGCTCTGGTGGAAACCTGGGCAGTGGTAGATGGGTCCCTTGTAAGCATGGAGAAGGCACTGAAGCAGCTGGAAGCACAGAGCACCGAGAAGGAGCGAGCCTTTGCCAGCAGAGTTGGATGGGTGTTTTTGACTGTGCTATAAAAAGTGCACACCCAGTCCCTGAGGGATGCAGCACAGGTAAGGGACCTCCAGGTGGAGGCAGGGCACCTGGAGGCCTGGGTACACAACTCAGAAAAGGAATTAGAGGCTGCCATGAATGGGGACCTCCAGGCACAGGCAGAGCACCTGAAGGCCTGGTTTCAGAGCTTGGAAAAAGAGACTGCCATGAATGCAGGCCTGGGTCCATTGTCTAGGCCGGAGATCCCCACTTGGTCTGATACCATAGAGGAGAAACCCCTGCTGTAGGCTTGCTCAATGGTCCCCTCCCCAGCAGTAATGCAACACAATTCATATATTGCCTATACCCCAACTGAGTTGCAGGAATTAGGAAAGCAGTGCTGCCAGCATCCAGCGGAGCCCCTGCCCACGTGGACGCTTCATTTGCAGGATGAGGGAGCAGACAGTATCTCCTGTTCCCCCTCTGGGATAGAAAAGCTAGCCTCCATCTTGACTCCCCTCCCTTCTTCAGGAGTTACAAGTGAGCAGGTGGTTAGTGGCAGGGCAAGGTGACCACATCTGATTGAGTGGCTACGGACAGCCATATGGACTGTGTGGAACGACACTGGTGAAATACCTGAAACTGGGTAAATGGAGTCATATGCCGATTTGGTGCAAGTCATCCAGAAGATGGTTATACGGCAGGCTATGACCTAACTACCTGGGGGCCAGATGATGAACATTTACCTCTGCACCCCCGAGCACCTTTGGCTTCCTAGCTGCTGTCTTCACCCTGTACTTAGGGCACTGAATACATGAAGTGACCACTGCTATGGTGGCTCTCGGGGAAGCAGAAGGCCACTGGTGGGGTCCATGCCATAAAGAAGAAGAAGGTGACCTGCCCGCAGGGGGCTCCCCTGTGGGCAAAAAGGGGGCTCCAATGAGTGACATGCTCACAGATGTGGTAGATTGGATTTTGGCCAGGGCTGACTGAGAGAAAATCAGTAAGTTACCCAATGAAATATTCTTAAATTTGTGGAGACAGTTGTCTCTGGAGAAGCAATTCTGGAAAATGCCAAGGGGGAGGACATTGCTGCGTGACCCAGTCCCGCTCAGGTGCTCCAGCTCAAGGACTACTTGCTGCAGCCAAGCTGAAATGTAGAGGCTTTTCTGTTTTGATTAGGAAACTGGCCAAGGTGCCCAGCTTGGGGGATACCAAACGACCAGAGGCCACATGTGGAATTAGCAATTCACTGGTCCCCCACTATTGTACGGCGTGTGCCGGCACTGGTAGCTACTGGCGCAGACTGTAGCCTTGTCTATGGGAATCAGATAAGTTACCAAGCAAGGCTGTTTTCATTGAGGATTATGGAGGCTGGTCAGTGGAAGTGAAACTTTTATCTTTGTACCTCGGCATTGGCCTCTTGGCTCCCTGTTTATATCCTGGTATGTCTCCCCCATACCTGAATACATTCTGGGAGTGGACATTTTACATGGCCTGGCATTACAAACCATGGCCAGGGAATTCAGACTCTGAGTGCATCTGGTGAAGCTGGTGCTGTGCAGACATAAGCATCACTAGCCTCAGGTCCTGCCGCAGCCCCAGTGGGTTACATCCACCCATCAATACCATTTGCTGGGTGGGCGTATGAAGACAACCGGGACAATTAAAAAGCTGGAGGAGATGCAGATAGTGTATGGCATCCAAAGCCCCTAAAATTCTTCAGTGTGGCCAGTTAGAAAGCCTGATGGAACTTGGCAGATGACAGTGGACTATCAGGAACTGAATAAAGTAACACCTCCTTTGCATGTGGCTGTACCGTCAATCATGGATTTGATGGACTGTTTGACAAGGGAACTTGAATAGTACCACTATATAGTGGACTTGGCCAATGCATTTTTCTCCATTGACATTGCTCCAGAGAGCCAGGACAGTTCTCCTTCACGTGGGAAGAACAACAGAGGACTTTTACAGTGTTGCCGCAGCGCTATATGCATCGCCCCACCATGTCATGGTCTTGCTGCCATGGATTTAACCACTTGGCAATGTCCAGAAGGGGTCCCCCTATTCCATTATATTGATGATATTATGTCAACCTCTGATTCTCTTGTAGATTTAGAAGTGGCAGTGCCCCTCTTGTGGCAACATTTGGCAGTATGCAGTTGGGCCATCAATGAATCCAAGGTCCAAGGACCTGGATTATCTGCCACATTCTTGGGAGTTATCTGGTTGGGTAAGATGAGACCATACCAGAGGCCATCATTGCCAAAATTCAGGCATGGCTCTGGCCCACTACAGTGAAGCAGCTGCAGACTTTTGTGAGCCACCTGGGATACTGGCTGGCATTGCTGCCCCATTTAGCTCTAATGATAAATTGCTGCATGGTTAACAGAGAAGGGAGCCACCTGGAATTGGGATGATGTGGTTGAGACTGCTTTCCTGGCAGCCAAGCAGGCTATTAAATAGGCACAAGCCCTAAGGGTAGCTGACCAGGGGTCCCTGTTTGAGCTGGATGTGTGACCACAGATGGTTTTGGTTGGGGCCTATGGCAGCACACAGAGTGCCTGAGAATGCTAGTAGGCTTTTGGTCCCAACCATGGAAAGGAGCTGAGCTCTGATATTCCTTTATAGACAGCTAGCAGCTATATATGCTGCCCTTCAGTCTTGTGAAAGTGTGACAAGGTGGGCTACAGTCATTGTGTGGATGGCTTACCCAATAACGGGATGGGTGCATTCATGGGTAATGACCCTTGCACTGGGACAACGCAGACATCCACTTTGGCAAAGTGGGGCAACTACTTGAAGCAGCGAAGTTTACTGAGTACAAGCCCCTTAGCAGCAGAGTTGCAAGAGGTCTTGGGATCTGTAGTCCTAACGGAAGAGAAGGCCATCGGGCCTGAGGTATCCCTAGACCTTATTTAAGGAAGGGCACTCCCCCCCATTCCCGATGGGGCATGGTACACCAATGTGTCTAGCCGAGGTGCTAGTGCTGCCTGGACCACTGTTGCAGTGCAACCTAGTACTGACACTATATGGTTTGAAACCCGGTGTGGGCAAAGTAGCCAACTGGCTGAACTTAGAGCAGTATGGATGGTGATCACCAAGGAGGAGATAACTAAGGTAATCTGTAATGATAGCTGCGCAGTCTATCGAGGCTTAACCTTGTGGTTAACTACTTGGAAAATACAGAATTGGCTAGTCAGCCGCTGACCCATGTGGGGCCAAGCCATATGGCAAGACCTCTGGGAAATAGGTCATCAGAAAGATGTAACTATTTATCACATTGGCCATATGCCTTTGGCCATCCCGGCAATGATGAGGCAGATGTCTTGGACAAGGTCCAATGGTTAGTTGGCACCTACATGACATGTGGCCTTGTGGCTACACCAGAAACTGGAACATTAGGGGGTTAAACTGATATAACAGGGCAATAAGCATTGGGGTCTGTCCCTGAGCCTGTCAGAAATGCCCAGCATGTGCTCAGTCATACCCTAAATGGAGGCAGCTGCCCATTGTTATACAAGTGACGACAGGGCGAGTGACCTTGACCAGGTGATAAGTAGACTACATTGGGTAACTGCCAAAGTCGCAACGTGCTAACAGCGGTGGACACTGCCACAGGCCTGTTGTCCATCTACCCTTGCAGGGTGGCCAACCAACAGCACACCATCTGGGTCCTGCAACACTTACGTGCCCTGTATAGTTGCCCTCTGGCCGTTGAGAGTGATAGGGGAACCCATTTCACTGGGTAACGGGTGTAACAATGGGCACAACAAATGGACATCAAGTGGGGATTCCACGTGCCATACAACCCACACTGTGGGTATGATGAAGCGATATTACAGGCTCTTCAAGAATTGAGTTATGCTTGCATATCACACCCCTGTCTGCAGGGCTGGAGTTCCAAGCTGGACCTGGTGGTTCAAACCTTGAATGAATGGCCACGCAAAGGCGGTCCGACCTTCGTGGAGGCTTTGTTACACCAGGCCACCACCCCTATGCAGTTGCAAATACACACTAAGGATGACCTCCTCCAACCGGGTATAGGGACGAACAGTAACCTGTTGGTGCCTGCCCCAGTGCCCTTGAAGGCAGGGGATCAGAAAACCTGACTGTGGCCACGGACCCTCCAGGCTCCCCACTGTTGGTGGCTGGCCACTCCAGCTCCCTGCGGGGAGGGCCTACAGCATGACTTGGCCTACAGAATGCCCCTTAGGTGTTCAATACACGCCCCTGTGGTTGACTGTTCTGAGGGGAATGACCAGAGAAGAAACCTCCTCCCGGCAACATATGCACTGTCTGTGTGGCCAATTATGAGCTCCCCCTTGACTTTGGCATGGATATAGGACTCAGGAACCATGGGGAGCTCAGGAGGTGTGGTCCCATCGCCCAGGGCAGAAGCTCTTGGCAGCTGCATTGTTATGCATGGATGAGAAGTTAGCCTGCATTTTGCCTGAGGGACGTGATTTACCTCTGTTAGTAGCTGCGTCTGCTCTGTCATTTCGACCATGGGTTAACATGCTCCAGCTGCATTGTAAACTGGGCCCACACCTACACTGAGGTGACCAATGTTTCCAACTGTTGGCTCTTCACTGCCCTTCCAGTGGCAGCTGCAGATGGCTTGCCCTGGCATATAATTCAGTGTCTGCAGAGAAGTAGACATGGCTGGAGACTTGGGGTCCATGGTTGATGCCTGGAACACAACACAGAAAGCTTTGGACAAAGGATGCTACAAGACCCACGGCACTCCCGCCACCTGGCTGGCCCATAGCATTTATGATGGGTGGGGCTGGTTAGTGGGGGAACATGTAGTACCCTCAGTTCAGGTGTCGCAGTGCATAGAGCAACGTTGGGATAATACCACTGCGGGATGGGTACCTGTCACGGCCTGCGTAAACATAATGCATGTCCCCTTACCGAAGATATGGTGGAATAAGCACCCCACCAAGGTTGGGTCCCAGTGGACTTTGTGTCTCCTGGGAATTTATGGGTCTATGGGGACAAAGGCTGGCCTTACTAACCGGTGAACTATACAGAAGATATGGTGGAACAAGCAGCCCCACCAAGGTTGGGTCCCAATGGACTTTGTGTCTCCTGGGAGTTTATGGGTCTATGGGGACAAAGGCTGGCCTTACTTACCAGTGAACTGGACTGGATGTTGGACCTGGGGATGGTCTTCTGTACCTGCCACTGTTCTCTCCACATTGCCCAGACACCTGCATTACTGGGAGACGCTACCCTCAGTTTTGTAAAGTGCAACGAGCCCCCTGGTGGTTCTACGCCTTGATAGTGACTATCCCTGGAGCGGGTGTCACAACTGTAGAAGCACAAGTTACTGCTCTTGCAGAGTATGCTTCTCGGACTCTGAATTACACCCAAGTGGCCCTCCTCCTATTAACGGATGAAGTTGATCAGATGAGAAATATGGTGTTGCAAAACCAAATGGCCTTAAGACATAGTAACTGCTGCAAAAGGAGGCACCTGTGCCCTTTTAGGAACACAATATTGTACCTTTATTCCTGACAAGTGGCTGAACATAACGGCAGCCCTCCAAGAGGTCTGATGGGAGATTAAAGTAGTTGAGAGCCTTACTGACAACCCCCTGCAGAGATGGTGGGCATCCCTGGGCTCTGGCCTATGCTGGGCCCTAATAGTCATAAGTAGTACAGCTAAAATCCTAGTAGTGAGCTGTTGCTTTCTATACTGTTATTGTGGGTTATGGATTAAGGGCTCCACCCTACGGGCATGTATCCCTACCTGAAAGATTCCCCTCAGCCTAGGGGGTGAAATGTAAGAGAAATGACTGCGTTTTAGTCAGGATTAGGCTGAGGCAGCCTTCTGGTGCAGCACTGACTCAGTGGGTTTGGAGTGCAGGCGCACAACTCTGCATAATATGTAACCATGCCATGTGAGGCATGTTAGGTGACCACTCACGTGAGCTTATGGTTGGCTCAGATCCACTATTGTCTGTAAAAGTTATAACTACCCTGCTGATGCTGTATGTACGGCTTGCGCCCAAAGAGAGAATAAAGCCATGTTGAAACTTGAGTTTTTCCAGCTACTCACCACTGGCCCAACAACTTCCCTCTGACCTCGGTTTGGGCTAGAATCTGATAAACAGTAACAAAGAATTATTTTTTCTTGAGTTCAAACCATGAATAATCATTTATTCCACATTGTAATTATAGAGTTGTCATTCAGAAGATAAATTCCAGGCAAGTGGCAGATATCTTCTAGGGAAAAACATTTTTAAGAATAATGCTCAAATATTTGTGGACATTGCTGGTGGACTCAGGAGCTGTTATTTTATCTTCATTTTGTTCTTTTCTTTTCAAATGTTTTATTTATAGTATTATTACATACACATATATGTCTTTTTTCTTTCTTTAAAAAATGTCTTTCCTCAGCAAGGGAAGTTTAGAACTAATTAAAAACTCCCATTTGGTAGATAGATAATGAACTGAGATAATGGTTAAGTGACTAGTATAAAGTCTAACCCAGTAGAAGTTTCCAAAGTCTCTCTGTGACCTGTGTTGTTAGTTATTTATGAAAATTATGGTAGACAAAACATTCAAAATAAAACTGGGGGGCCAAAGAATACCTTCTGATTGTAAATACTTGATCTGGGGTTATTTTGTGTGCATGTTTTCATGCCAAGAGAAAAAAACTTCATAATCTTAACAGATGGAGTTGTTTTCCTACTAACAGATATCCAGTAATCGACTTTACCCTCTTTCTGCTTTTTGATACAGAGCAACTACACATACATATGTGTGTTGCTTCTGAAAAGATCACGCACCTTGCCTCCTGCAGATTGGGTATCCATGGATACTGCAAAGAGTTTCCAAAGAAACGCTGCTTAGAATTTTCACCATGCCAGCCTCAAAGGCCTTTGAATGGAAAGTGACATTTGAATTAAAGGGACAGGCATCATTGTTCCACACCAAAATACTGGGCAGGTTTGCAGAAATCGTCTTCCTTTCTGCACTATTCAATGTAAAGGCAGAGAGGGTGGATTATTTATCCTATAAAAGGGAGACGAGGGGAAGACATCGTGTTGATATATTCCCTACCCAAGGCTCAATGACCCCAGTTCCTATTTATATTTCTCACCTAATGATACACGTTCTTATAATCAAGGTCTCAAGATTTATACATCAGACAAGGAAAAATACACAGAGCAATACAAGTTGCATTTTTATATGCCCCAGTTTATATCCCTAAATGACAAAAAGTATTGGGAAGAGGGGCAGAGCCTATTAGTTTACAAGGTTTACAAGCCTATGATTAGGAGTCTGAAGCAGGCTATAGTGAAATTCAAAATGTGGCTCAAGAGAGTGAATCTGAATAAGGCAGCAATTTCATCTGGGGAGAGAATACATTACCAGTACATTTTCTTTTCTGGATCCTTATCACTAAATCAGCTGAAAAATCTGTTCTTAAAAGCAATCATAATGAAATTTTCTATTGTTCAATGAACCTGGCCTTCAGGGATATAGGAAATTAAGTCAGAATAAGATAATTTTAAATCTCCAATAAATGCTCCATAGTTTTAGGTGTTTAATATTTATTTATTTAGTTCATAAAAAGGCACTGCCCCCTCCAGTCTTCATCCATGAAACTTTCATGACTACCTCCCTGCTTTGTGGCTTCTTTTAGTGCCCAAGTTATATCACATTTCTCGCTGAAGTTCAGACAATTGAAAACAGACTCACATCTAGGGAAATCAACAGACCAACAATGGCAAAACACAATACCATGAAATGGAAAAATAAGGTTTGTTACAGGAGTGCAGCAATTTAAAGAGTGTCTCAGGAGTGTGGCTCACTGGCAGCTGCAGCTATGTTAGCGTTTCTCTCTGCCTCAAGTTCAGAAACAAGCTGGACTATCTCAGGGTGACTGAATTTTCCTGTAAAACCAAAGAACAGAGAAAAAATACATTCCCATATTGACAAGAGAACATATCCATTTTCCCAGCTTGATCCCAGGGCTCACTGGGGGCTCTAGTCTCTGATCTGACCCACACTTCATTCCAAAGCAGAACGAGATTCCAGGTCCTGGGAAGGGGCTGGAAAGGACCATTGGGCATTCACGCTCTGCCACTCCAGGTGCAACTGAGAATAAGGATGAGACTCAGGCAAGGAATCATCAATTAGGCAGAGCTAAACTTCACCAGACTCCTGAGTGTCTCTACCAGGAACTATAGGAAAACTCAGGTGTGAGAGCCCAGAAAGCGGAAGACAATCTCTGCCCATTCTAAACTTGCAATTAAGTAAGGAGAATGAAGCACCTATATATGAAAAGACAAGGAGGAAGGCCACAGGGGCTAGGCCAGCTCAGGATGTAAACAAGAATGCAGGTGTCTCTCTTGTAAACACCTCTACACTTCTATTGGCTGATCTGTGCTGTCATCCCTGCTCCTCAGACCTCCCCAGATTTCTGCTCTGATAGCAGCCAAGCTCTAAGCTATCATAGGTCCATGGTGGCTAGCATGGGGGACTGTTCAACCCAACATCTCTTCTTTCACAGCCTTTTCTTGCCTGTGTCTTTTGTTGCTTATTGTTCATTCCACATTAAACTCTATTCCATTTATTTCCTATCCTCAACCTCTTATCTGAATGTTCCCTTCCCTTTCTTTTTAGATGCTCCACATGAAAGGGTCAGAAGAGGGTACCAACAGTGGGTTTCTCTAATGTCAATGTTGGTCACTACACTGAGTAAGCCAAACTAAAATGGACTCTTGTTGAAAATGGTGTTGAGTACCTGCCGTGGAATCATAGAAGTCTTGTAGTCTTCCAGGTTTGCGTTCAAGGTCTTCATACTCAGATGCCTGAAGAATCATCTCACATTGGTCTAGCTGCTTCACAAATTTGGCTTCTGCACTAGACTGGGTCTCATACTCCTAAGTAAAGGGACAATTAAGGCAGCATGATTAGTGCTGCATAATAGGGTATGCTGGGAAAATTCTGACTCTGGTACCCAAAATCAGAGTGAGAGCTACAAGTATATTCTGTATTGGCCCCATTTCTCCACTGTTAACAAATCCTTCAGAGACACTACTTCTGTAATTTCACAACCTAACACCAAGACTCTATACAAGAAAGATGTGCTCACCAGTCTAAGTATTCTGCCAGATGCCATGGAAGTCTCATATGTTCATCTTAGGTACTTCCAAGATCTTTTCTTCCTGTTCAATACCCCGTCTTCATTTTAAGATCACTATTCTTTAATCTACCTAAGTAGTTTAGATATTTTTAACCTCAAGCTGATATTTCATCTTATGCCTCTCAGACTTGTATTTCCCTCTCCATTTCATGTCAGGTTTTCCTTTTCATTTGCAAGTGAATTTCTAGCTTTATCATTTACTTTTGGTTACCACTTTGCCTGGGAATCTCTGTGCTTACTTTTCACATAGGGTAGATTTAATTAAGTCCCTCTGGATTAACACTATTGAGGATACAGCCAAGATCTGAGGATTTTACATGCACTGCTATGTGCATGTGTTGCAGGTGGGAGGTGGTGTCGGTGGCAGCGGGTCGGGGGGCGGTGAGCCGCTTTTCTACCTTTTCCTTCCCATGGGCCCCTTCCTCTACAATGCAGACTTCGAACAAGAATCTCCAGGAGGTCTGCTTCTTACAGAACGATGCATGCCACACAACCACAAGTCCCAATTAATAATATATAGATTCATTCTTCTATTAAAACTAAAGTGCTCCCACTGGTTTCCCTGCCAAGTTTTTGTTTGTAATTCTACCCCAGATGTGTTCAGATAATAAACCTGTCATAGTTCCTTGGCAGGGTGATGTGACATGAATCACTTAAAGGTTTCTTAGTTTTTATTACATGCTTATTCTTATAAAGGCAGCTACTTGGATTTGATAAAGCTGAGAACTGTACACAGGAATCATTTCAATATGAAACCAAAAACATTTTGCTTTATCTCAAAGGCAATGAAAAATAATTTCATTTTATTTGTTTATTCACATTCACAGTTATATATTTATGTTTAATAAATTCAAGTTCATGAGTCAACAAAAGGAAATGAAATACTCCAAGCATAGCAGTCTAGATTTTTTTTTCTGTTAAAAGTTGAAAGTGAGAAAAATATTTAAAGACCATTAGGAAATACATCTTATAACAAATTCTCGTGAACTTACACATTTCTTTTAAAAGAAATATAAATTATTGAAATTTTCCCTCAAAAAATAATGATATAGGCATTCTCCAATAAAAAGGCAGAGCATACAAAATAATACTACAGACAGAACTCTAGGGGTGAAAAGAATGTGTGGCATTTGGAGAAATTATTTCAAGTAGTTCTTAATGTCAGGAAGAGTCAGGTTCAGATTTGCTTTTTTTTTGAGACGCAGTCTCACTCTATCACCCAGGCTGGAGTGCAGTGGTGCAATCTTGGCTCACTGCAACCTCCACCTCCTGGGTTCAAGTGATTCTCCTGCCTCAGCCTCCCGGGTAGCTGGGACTACAAGTGCTTCCACCACACCCGGCTAATTTTTTGTATTTTGAGTAGAGATGGGGTTTCATCATGTTAGCCAGGATGGTCTAGATCTCCTGACCTCGTGATCCACCTGCCTCAGGCTCCCAAAGTGTTGGGATTACAGGCGTGAGCCACTGCGCCTGGCCACTAGGTTTGCATTTTAGAAAGGTCATTCTAACTACAGGTGGATAATATCTAGATTGGAAGCAGAGAAATAGACTTTGTAGCATTAGCAGAGAAGTTACAGGAATCTGGTCTAAGATAGTAGCTGTGAAGATGGAGAGAAGCGGTAGGATTTAAGAAATATTAAGGATAAAGAAGTGAACTAAAATATAACAGTAAATGAGAAAGAAACCTGAAAATGACTGCCTGGTTTCTGGTTTGAGTAACTAGGTCCATCCTAAAATAGTGAGCAAAAGAGAAGAAACAGATAAAAACTGACACAGCAAAGAAACAGTAAAACCCAAACCTCATGGATAACATATACATCAAAACTAAGGGACATGACATTCCCATCAAGTCCAGATATATGCAAGTAGAGACAAACCACCTCTAAGCCCTGCATGCAATCAGCATCTGTCTGGGAGCAACAGGATGAATGTCTGATGGACCTGAGAATAGGAGAATCTCAAAAGAGCCAACAGATATTCTCTAGAAAACTCACATTTTAAGAACAGTAGTTGACACTGGGAAGGATCTTGCCCACTCCAATAGTGGATAAGCACAAGGAGCTTAAGCCCAGCCCTAGTGAATTTTCCAATCTAACCTGCTGGGGGCTCCTTCCCAGGAGAGGGCCCACATGAGGAGAAAGTACTGGGAAGAAAATTAAAATTGAGTGGGATACAGATAACACAGATGAAGAAAAAACCCATATAAAAATGGGGAAAGACAAAACCAGGAGGACATCTCTAAAAGCAAGCCAACATTATTTTTTAATGCTACATTAGAAAAAACACATACAGTAACAACTGATAAAACGGACTTTAAACCAACAAAGATCAAAAGAGACAAAGAAGGGCATTATATAATGGTAAAGGGATCAATGCAACAAGAAGAGCTAACTAACGCAAATATTTCTGCACCCAATGCAGGAGTGCCTTGATACATAAAGCAAGTTCTTAAAGACCTACAAAGAGACTTAGACTCCTGCACAATCACAGTGGGAGACTTTAACACTCCACTGATAATATTGGACAGATTGACAAGACAGCAAGTCAACAAGGATATCCAGGAGTTGAATGCAGATTTGGACCAAGTGGACCTAATAGACATTTATGGGACACCCCACCCCAAATCCACAGAATACACATTCTTCTTAGCACCACACTGCACTTACTCTAAAATTGGCCACATAATTGGAAGTAAATCACTCCTCAGCAAATGCAAAAGAACAAAAATCATAACAAACAGTCTCTCAGACCACAGTGCAATCAAATTAGAACTCAGGATTAAGAAAAGCACTCAAAATTGCACAATCACATGGAAACTGAACAACTTGCTCCTGAATGACGAATGGGTAAACAATGAAATGAAGGCAGAAATAGTGTTCTTTGAAACCAGTGAGAATGAAGACACAATGTACCAGATCATATGGGACACATTTAAAACAGTGTCTAGAGGGAAATGTATAGCAATAAATGCCCACATGAGAAACAAGGAAAAATCTAAAATTGACACCCTATCATCAAAATTGAAAGAGCTAGAGGAGCAATATCAAAAAAAAACCTCAAAAGCTATCAGAAGACAAGAAATAACTAAGATCCGAGCAGAACTGAAGGAGACAGACACAAAAAACCCTTCAAAAAAATCATTAAATCCAGGAGCTTGTTTTATCAAAAGATCAACAAAATAGACCACTAGCTAGACTAATAAAAAAGAAAAGAGAGAATAATTGATGCAATAAAAAATGATAAAGGGGAGATTACCACCGATTCCTCAGAAACACAAACTACCATCAGAGATTACTACAAACAACTCTATGCACATAAACCACTAAATCTGGAAGAAATGGATAAATTCCTGGACACTTGCACACTCCCAAGACTAAGCCAAGAAGAAGTTGAAACCCTGAAAAGACCAATAACAAGGTCTGAAGTTGAGGCAGCAATTAACAGCCTACCGACCAAAAAAAGTCCAGGTCCAGATGGGTTCACAGCTTAATTCTACCAGACATAAAAAGAGAAGCTGGTATCATTCCTGTTGAAACTATTCCAAACAATACAAAAAGATGGACTCCTCCCTAACTTTTTCTATGAGACCATCATCATCTAGATACCAAAATCTGGCAGAGACACAACTAAAAAAGAAAACTGCAGACCAATATCCAAGATGAACATTGATGCAAAAATCTTCAATAAAATACTGGAAAACCGAATCCAACAGCACATCAAAAAGCTTATCCACCATGATCAAGTAGGCTTCATCCCGGGGATGCAAGGCTGGTTCAACATACACAAATCTATAAACGTAATTCACCACATAAACAGAACCAAAGACAAAAACCACATATCTCAACAGATGCGGAGAAGGTCTTTGACAAAATTTAACAGCCCTTTATGCTAAAAACTCTCAATAAACTAGGTATCGATGGAACATATCTCAAAACAATAAAAGCTATTTATGACAAACCCACAGCCAATATCGTACTGAATGGGCAAAAATTAGAAGCATTCCCTTTGAAATCTGGCACTAGACAAGGATGCCTTCTCTCACCACTCCTATTCAATATAGTATTGGAAGTTCTAGCCAGAGCAATTAGGCAACAAAAAGAAATAAAGGGCATTCAGTTAGGAAAAGAAGTCAAATTGTCCCTATTTGCAGATGACATGATCATATATTTAGAAGACCCCATATCTCGGCCCAAAACCTCCTTAAGCTGATAAGCAACTTTGGCAAAGTCTCAGGATACAAAATCAATGGGCAGAAATCACAAGCATTCCTATACACCAGTAACAGACAGAGCCAAATCATGAGCAAACTCCCATTTACAACTGCTACAAAGAGAATAAAATATCTAGGAATACAACGAACAAAGGAAGTAAAAGATCTCTACCAGGAGAACTATAAACCACTGATCAAGGAAATAAGAGAGGACACAAACAGATGGAAAAACATTCCATGCACATGATTAGGAAGAATCAATATTGTGAAAATGGCCATATTGCCCAAAGCAATTTATAGATTCAATTGTATCCCCATCAAGCTACCATTGACCTTCTTCACATAACTTGAAAAAAACACTTTAAACTTCATGTGGAACCAAAAGAGAGCCCGCATAGCCAAGAAAATCCTAAGCAAAAAGAACAAAGCTGGAGGCATCATGCTACCTGACTTCAAACTATACTACAAGGCTACAGTAATCAAAATAGCATGGTATTGGTACCAAAACAGAGATATAGACCAATGGAACAGAACAGAGGACTCAGAAGCAACACTACACATCTACAACCATCTGATCTTTGACAAACCAGATAAAAACAAGCAATGGGGAAAGGATTCCCTGTGTAATAAATGGTGTTGGGACAACTGGCTAGCCATAGGCAGGAAGCTGAAACTGGACCCCTTCCTTACACCTTATACAAAAATTAACTACAGATGGATTAAAGATTTAAACATAAGAACTAACACCATAAAAACCCTAGAAGAAAACCTGGGAAAAACCATTAAGGACATAGGCACAGGCAAGGACTTCATGACTAAATCACCAAAAGCAATGGCAACAAAAGCCAAAATAGACAAATGGGACCTAAACTTCAGAGCTTCTGCACAGCAAAAGAAACAATCTTTAGAGTAAACCAGCAACCAAGAGAATGGGAAAAAAATTTCACAATCTACCCATCAGACCAAGGGCTAATATCCAGAATCTACAAAGAACTAAAGCAGATTTACAAGAAAAAAACAAACAAACCCATTCGAAAGTGGGTGAAGGATATGAACAGACACTTTTCAAAAGAAGACAAATATGCCACCAACAAACATGAAAAAATGCTCATCATCATTGGTCATTAGAAAAATGTAAATCAAAACCACATTGACATACCATCTCATGCCAGTTAGAATGGCGATCATTAAAAACTCTGGAGACAACAAACAGATGCTGGAGAGGATGTGAAGAAAAAGGAACACTTTTACACTGTTGGTGGGAGTGTAAATCAGTTCAACCATTGTGGAAGACAGTGTGGAGATTCCTCAAGGATCCAGAAATAGAAATTCCATTTGACCCAGCAATCCCATTACTGGGTATATACCCAAAGGATTATAAATCATTCTATCATAAAGACATATGCACACGTATGTTCACTGCAGCACTATTTACGATAGCGAAGACCTGGAACCAACCCAAATGCCCATCGATGACAGACTGGACAAAAAAAAATGTGGCACATAAACAACATGGAATATTATGCAGCCATAAAAAATGAGTTCATGTCCTTTGTAGGGACATGGATGAACCTAGAAACCGTCATTCTCAGCAAACTGACACAAGAACGGAAAACCAAACACTGCATGTTTTCACTCACAGGCGGGTGACGAACAATGAGAACACTTGGGCACAGGGAAGGGAATGACACTCACAGAGCTAGGCGGGGGTGGGGGGTACACAGTGAGTGGGAGGGGAGGATGGTGAGGGATAACACCAGGAGAAATGCCTGATGTAGGCAATGGTGGGGGGTGGGGAATGGAGACAGCAAACCACCATGGCATGTATGTACCTATACAACAAAACTGCAGGAAGGAGGCTGTGCACATGTACCCCAGAGCCCAAATACAATTAAAAAAAAAAAAGCAACTTGTTCTTACCACAAAAAATAGATTGTGAGGTAATGTATATGTTAATTAGCTTGTTAAGCCATTCCACAACATTTGCATATTTCAAAATATCATGTTGTGAGCCATAAACAATTTTGTCAATTTAAAAATAAACAAAAAGCAAAGAAAAAGGGCAATGTGAACCAAATTTCCATTCAAAGTACAGTAAAACAAATTGACCATCAAAATAAGCAATAGAAAAGCACAAAGGTCAGATTCCATACAGATATCTCATAAGATAAAAAGAATAAGAAGCAAAATAACATCTCACGGACAATTTGTGTCGAAAAGACATATCAAAGAGAGATTACAATTTAAAAAGAGATCTTGAATTTGTATTTCAAAACGAGATAAAAGACATTAAGAAAATGATACAAGATGAGATTCCCGGGAAAAATGAGTAAGAACAGTTCCGGTCTGCAGCTCCCAGCGAGATCAGTGCAGAAGGTAGATGATTCCTGCATTTTCAACTGAGGTACCTGGTTCATCTCATTGGGACTGGTTAGACAGTCGGTGCAGCCCACGGAGGGCGAGCTGAAGCAGGGTGAAGCATTGCCTCATCTGGGAAGTGCAAGTGGTCAGGGAACTCTATCCACTAGCCAAGGGAAGCCATGAGGGACTGTGCCATGAGGAACGGTATTCCAGCCCAGATACTATGCTTTTCCCAGGGTCTTCACAACCCATGGGACAAGAGATTCCCTTGGGTGCCTACACCACCAGGGCCCTGGGTTTCAAGCACAAAACTGGGGAGTGTTTGGGCAGACACCGAGCAAGCTGCAGAAGTTTTTTTTTTTTTGTACGCCAGTAGCACCTGCGGCTCCAGTGAGACACAACCTTACACTTCCCTGGAAAGGGGGCTGAAACCAGGAAGCTAAATGGTCTTGATCAGTAGATCCCACCACCACAGAACCCAACAAGCTAAGATCCATTGGCTTGAAATTCTCGCTGCCAGCACCGCAGTCTGAAGTCGACCTGGGACACTCAAGCTTGGTTGGGGGAGGAGCATACACCATTATTGAGGCTTGAGTAGGCAGTTTTCCCCTCACAGTGTAAACAAACCCACCTGGAAGTCTAAACTGGGCAGAGGCCACTGCAGTGCTCCAAAGCCACTGTAGCCAGACTGTCTTTCTAGATTCCTCCTCTCTGGGCAGGGCATCTCTGAAAGAAAGGCAGCAGCCCCAGTCAAGGTCTTATAGAAAAAACTCCTGTCTCCTTTTGGCCGGGCATGGTGGCTCACGCCTGTAATCCCAGCACTTTGGGAGGCTGAGGCGGGCAGATCACGAGGTCAAGAGATCAAGACCATCCTGGCCAACATGGTGAAACCCCATCTCTACTAAAAATACAAAAAAAAATTAGTTGGGTGTGGTGGTGCGTGCCTGTAGTCCCAGCTACTGGGGAGGCTGAGGTCGGAGAATTGCTTGAACCCAGGAGGCGGAGTTTGCAGTGAGCCAAGATCGCGCCACTGCACTCCAGCCTGGCTCCTGGCAACAGAGCAAGACTCTGTCTCAAAAAAGAAAGAAAAAAAAAACTCCTGTCTCCCTGGGACAGACCACCTGGGGGAAGGGACGGCCGTGGGCACAGCTTCAGCAGACTCAAACGTTCCTGCCTGCCAGCTCTGAAGAGAGCAGCAGATCTCCCAGCATAGCACTTGAGCTCTGCTAAGGGACTGACTGCCTCTTCAAGTGGCTCCCTGTCCCCATGTCTCCTGACTGGGAGACACCTCCCAGCAGGGATCAACAGACACCTCATACAAGAGAGCTCTGCTAGCATCTGGTGGGTGCCCCTCTGGGACAAAGTTTCCAGAGGAAGGAACAGGCAGCAATCTTTGCTGTTCTACAGCCTCCGCTGGTGATACCCAGAAAAACAGGCTCTGGAGTGGACCCCCAACAAACTCCAGCAGACCTGCAGCAGAGGGGCCTGATGGTTAGAAGGAAAACTAACAAACAGAAAGGAATAGCATCAACATCAGCAAAAAGGACATCCACACAGAAACCCCATCCGAAGGTCACCAACATCAAAGACCAAAGGTAGATAAATACATTAAGATGAGGAAAAACCAGTGCAAAAAGGCTGAAAATTCCAAAAACCAGAATGCCTTTTCTCCTCCAAAGGATCACAACTCCTCACCAGCAAGTGAACAAAACTGGACAGAGAATGAGTTTGACGAATTGACAGAAGTAGGCTTTGGAAGGTGGGTAATAACAAACTCCTCCTAGCTAAATAAGCATGTTCTAATCCAATACAAGGAACCTAAGAATCTTGAAAAAATGTTAGAGGAATAGCTAACTAGAATAACCAGTATAGAGAAGAACATAAATGACCTGATGGAGCTAAAAAACACAGCTCGAGAACTTCATGAAGCATACACAAGTATCAATAGTAGAACAGATTAAGCAGAAGAAAGGATATCAGAGATTGAAGAGCAACTAATGAAATAAAGTGTGAAGACGAGATTAGAGAAAAAAGAATAAAAAGGAATAACAAAGCCTCCAAGAAATATGGGACTATGTGAAAAGACCAAATTACATGTGATTGGTATACCTGAAAGTGACAGAGAATGGAACCAAGTTGGAAAGGAGAACTTCCCCAACCTAGCAAGACAGGCCAATATTCAAATTCAAGAAATGCAGAGGACACCACAAAGATACTCCTTGAGAAAAGCAACTCCAAGACAAATAATCGTCAGATTTCCTCAAGGTTGAAATGAAGGAAAAAATGTTAAGGGCAGCCAGAGAGAAAGGTCGGGTTACCCACAAAGAGAAGCCCATCAGACTAACAGAGGATCTCTGCAGAAACCCTACAAGCCAGAAGAGAGTAGGGGCCAATATTCAACATTCTTAAAGGAAATAATTTTCAACCCAGAATTTCATATCCAGCCAAACTAAGCTTCATAAGCGAAGAAGAAATAAAATCCTTTACAAACAAGCAAATGCTAAGAGATTTTGTCACCACCAGGTCTGCCTTACAAGAGCTCCTGAAGGAAGCACTAAATATGGAAAGGAAAAACCAGCACCAGCCACTGCAAAAACATACCAAGTTGTAAAGATCATCAACACTATGAAGAAATTGCATCAACTAACTGGCAAAATAACCAGCTAGCATCTATTATAAAGATACATGCACACATATGTTTATTGCAGCATTGTTCACAATAGCAAAGACCTGGAACCAACCCGAATGCCATGCCCATCAATGACAGACTAGATAAAGAAAATGTGGCACATATACACCATGGAATACTATGCAGCCATAAAAAAAGACAAGTTCATGTCCTTTGCAGGAACACGGATGAAGCCAGAAACCATCATTCTCAGCAAACTAAAACAGGAACAGAAAACCAAACACCAAATATTCTCACTTACACGTGGGAGTAGAACAGTGAGAACATATGGGCACAGAGAGGGTCATATTACACACGGGGGCGTGTTGGTGGGTAGGGAGCGAGGGGATGGATAGCATTAGGAGAAATACTTAATGTAGATGATGGGTGCAGCAAATCACCATGGCACATGTATACCTAAGTAACTAACCTGCACGTTCTGCACATGCATCTCAGAACTTAAAGTATAATAACAATAATAATAAAAGAAAATGATACAAGACATAGAAGAACAACATAAAAACAATGAAAGAAGAAGATAAAAGGTTGTTTTAGAGATTAAGGCTAAGCAATAAAGAACACAAGGGTAATTAGATATGATAAATAATGCCTTAAGAGAAACAGAAACGGAAAAGGAGGATAAGTTTAAAAGTTGAACAGAAATGAAGACAATATAAAGCATTTGAGATAAGATGACAAATAGTGAAGACAGGCAAAGAAGAACCAACATACAGATACAGAGGAGTCCTAGGAAAAAGAAAAGCAAAGCAAAAGGAAAACTATACCTCAAGAAAGCCTTAAAATTAAAATTTAAAAAAAAATTTCAACATATATATTGAAAATGCATGCTAAATACCTAAGGATATTAACCCAGAATGAGCAACATGAAGACACATTCTAATAAAATTACCAGACTTAAAAGAAAAAAAGATCCTCTAGACACCTATGTAAGAACAGTATCTGGCATCTAAGAAAAATAAAATTATGATCAGACTTTGACAGCTTCTCCACATTATCAGAAGTTCAGTCAATTGGAGATACAGTTGGCTTAACAAGCACCCTTTTAAAAATGTCTCTTCCCATCTGTCCCTCCAAGTACAGTTGGGGCTTGATGTACAGCAGTATAAGGATCCTGGGACCTTAAATCTTAAATCTGTTACTTCTATTTTCTTTTGATGTAAATAATCTGACTTAAGATATTCAATAAAAAAAACTGGGAGCAAGGATTTTATATGCAGTGAACTGACTTTCAAGTATAAAGAACACAGAGAAACTATTAATAACATGCAAGAAGAAGGAATGTTGTTCCTGTGGGCCTTTCATGAAGAATCTACTAGGCAACAAGCTGCAGAAAACCAAAACTGTTGAGAAATTGACGTAAGGACTCGCGATGAACACACCTATATGGTTACTTGTAGAAGTAAAACTAAATGCACTTTAAAAGGGGAGGTTATAGTGTGTAGTGGCAAAATGTTTTAACAATGTAGATGTAGTCCAACTATTTTAAAAAAATGGGATGACTCAGGGTATTACAGGCAAAACCATTTTTAAAATCGTTTTCAGTAATCAGAATTAATGATGGTGGTATATACAACTGTCAATCTGAGACTGGTTTATGTGTAAAGAAGGATAAAGCAAACGAGTATTTACAGAACACTCTAATGCTAGCATCCTCTCTGTACTACATACATAGCCAGGATTCCTGTTGTGGAAAAAAGGATATGCAACACAATAGAGAAGTGGTTAAGTAAAAACTCTATAGTACTGAATTTGAATTGAAACACCAGTATGAACTCACAAGGTATTACGAGTGCAGTGATCATCCATGATGCTCATTATGTGGCCTTGAAATACCATCTTATATTTTAAAATAAACAAACAAAAAAACAAAACAGGAGGTCAGGGTGGAACATGCTCCAGATGAAGCTGGAATGCCCTGCCATTTCTGCTATTGAAGAAGCATATTTACCCCCCTTTTCCTATATAAACTGTAATCAGAGTAGATGAGAGTGAAGCACAAAATTATTTCAGCTAATAAATGAAAACAAAAATAAAATATTAGGATATTACCATTCTGTAGCCCCAAAGTATTAAGGGATGTAAGCATGAAGAAAAACTTGTCATTATGTGGTGCATGAAAAAAGAAACCAACAAAGAATCCAACCTGAGTCTGTTCAGCCTGTGGATCTAGCTGCCAATCTGTATAAAGTAAGGAGACAGAGGTACGTGACCTGCACCATGAGTGTGCAGTTGGGAAACTGGGAAACTCTATAGGCCAAATGGTCTGGATTCAACAGGCAAATTACAAGAAAAAGAAAAAGATGGAGGGGGAAACTAGATTAAAGGAGATTTAAAAGACATTAAGCTTTTAAAAAAAGTGAGCATGATTAAACTAAGATATCTAGAAATGAATAGTTAGGTGATTAAGCCTTAAAGACATTCTAGTGATATCTGTGAAAACCAGGGTAGTGGTTACATTTGTCGGGGGGAGGGTGTTTGGATCAGGGCACAGAGAAGAGCTTCTGGGGTGAATGAAAAAGTTCTAAATCTTTAACTGAGTTGTAGTTAGAAGAAAGTTATCTTTCTAATAACTCATTATGCTACTCTTGGGTTTTTGCATGGTTTTGAGTATTTTATTTCTCAATAAAAGACTTTAAAATACTAAAAATGGCCGAAGAGAACAGGCACAGCTGTGAAGCTGTTCCTGTGGACAATCAGGTAGAGCTGTTCAGGAGGCTGCTGGGTTTGTGTGTCTGGGGCTTAGGAGGAAGGTTTTTCAGAGGAACATATGGGGCAATCAGCACACGATCGCTGAAGCACAGGAGTGGTGTGGAGAGAAAAGAAGCCCAAGGACTTGGCCCTGAGAGGAAGACACAGGTTCTGAAGATGAAGGCTGAAGGAGAGGAATGTATGAAGAAACTCAAAAGAAACAGCCAGAAAGGCACAAAGAAAACCAGGAGAGGGCAAAGTCATGACCTGAGGGATGAGATTTTCAGCAGCGAGTGACAACACCCCATGCCGCCAGTGTCACGCAGCACATGGGCAGAGCGGGGTTGCCGGATCCAGTCACAGGAAGGCCACCTGTGACCTTAGTAAGAGCAGTGCCTGGTGGGCCTATCAGTCACACCATGGTGGCTGTGAGGAGGCAGAGTCAGGGAGTGCAGTCAACTTCTTACCTATTTAGTTATGAAGGGAAGTAGGGAAATGTGGCATCCAGGGAAATTTATTCCAAAATAGGGTTGTGTGAACATATTTGCAAAGCTTCTAAAAAGCTGGAAAACTTCCTATCTGACAGTGTCTATGTTCTCAGAGATGGAAGAGGCAAGATTATTTGCTATAAAATCAGGGGAGAAGTGGCAAGATAGATGCTTGAAGAGAAGACTGAACAGCTGATGTGGGGCAGAGATAAGGGAAGGGACAGAGGCGTATGGAAGTGACTGGAGGCCCACTGATGGGGTGTTGGCAGCCCTGAGGCTCTGCAGAGCCTGGAGGCCACGGGGGCTGCGACCCCATTCCCTACGGCAGGGAGGGTCCCTGTATCAGTGTTCTACAGCCTTCCGATAGGACTGGAGAAGACACATGACCAAATGACTCAGATTGGGGTTTGAAGAGCAACAGAGGGACATCCAAGCAGGATGAAGATTCAAGTTCTAGGTCCTGAAGATAGAGGACTAAATAGGCAGAGAGGAAAACAGGAAGATTAAATGTTTCTTTCTCCTTCCTGAGGGAAAGGTTGGCCCCGAGTGAAGTGCTGATCTCTTGGAAGTTTATCTTTTGCTTCTTCCCCTCTCTGACCTCCTAGTGAGTCTCCCTCCAGGGTCCTGGGGTCTTCATGCTGCTCTACATCAACCCCCACCTGTACTTTGAAGAATGAATGGGGGAGATATTTTTAAAAGGGTACTTGTTAATCTAACCGTATGTCCAATAAACTGAACTTCTGACAATGTGGAGAGAAAACTTGGGGTTAGAAACAATCCAAGGACGGTGGGATGTGCTAGGCATTTCACATGCGGGAGAGGCTCTCCTCAGGCCTTGGCTCAAAAGAACATTTCTTTAAGGCAAAATGCAGGTGTGGAGTAGATATCTTTCTGTGATACTTTCAGAAAAGAAATTGTTTTTTCTTTTTTTCTTGGCTTAGTGAAATGTGATTTCACCTGCTATGACAAAAGATAAATTATAATCAAGGATGTTTAATGGTTTTAAATAGCTGTGATCCTCTGGACTGAGAAATATTCTTAAGCGACAAATAGTTGTAATTAGCATCATTTCCAAAATCAATAAACTCTTATTTTCCTATGTAACTAATGCTATTTTACATTCAATGGGTACAGAATGACCCTACTTTCTTAAACCAAAAACCAGGATACACGGACTGGAGACAGAGATAAATAGAGCTTACTATGTGACAGGCAGTATCCTAATTGCTTTATGTATTTTAATTACTTTAATTCCTGCAACCCCATAATTATTGTCATTTTACAGATGAGGAAATTGAGGCACAGAGAGATTAAGTAAATTGCTCAAGATCTCATAACTAGTAAACAAGGGAGCCACTATTTGAACCCTGGAAGTCAGATGGTTATGTACCAACATTAGACATGAAGTATAAAGTGCATAAATTATTATAGAAACTTGTACTGTGTTGAATACTATCTTGAAAAATTCATGTCGACCTATAATCTGTAAATGTGGCTTGTGAATGTGACCTTATTTGGAAATAGGGTCTTGACAGAAGTGGTCAAGTTAAGACGTGGTCATACCGGATTACAGAGTAGATCCTTACTCAATAGAGGGAAATTTGGACTTGGGTTCTGACATAGGGTCAATAGCATGTGACTACAGGGACAAGAGACTGGAGTGATGTGTCTGTGAGCCAAGGACTGACTGCAATGACCAAAAGCTAAAAAGAGACAAGGAAGAACCCTTCTTCAGTGCTTTTGAAAAAAAATCTTTATCAGGCTTCATTAATTCAACCAATGACATTTATAAGATAGTGAAATTGTTACCTGCTTAGGGGTTACCAAGTGTTTTAATTCTCTGTGTTTTATACTTATTCAAATCCAAAGCCATTCTAAACAGCTTTTGTAGCATTTATCTTTGGAAGATACTACAGTAAATTTTTCAGTAAAGATTTTCACCAGTTCCTTCTGGCTAAGAAAATAATTTAATAGACAACTACCACCATATTTACAATAATTAGGCACAAAGGTACAAATTACTGTAAAAGTTTTTCAAATTATCAATACAAGAGTGTTTCCCCCTTAGGAGACAATGCATGAGATTAGTTTTATAAACTCAGGTGCAATTTTTTTTCCTTTTATGGATGAGATGCAACCCAACTCCACTCCATTATTTCCCAACAAATAAGGAGCGTTCTGAAAGTGCATTTGAAAGTATACACTTTGAGACGAGGCACACTTTTCTAAAGAAACCCTGCTATACCTAGTAACATGTACCATCTGACTCAGGCTCCAAGCTAGGTACCATACATATTTTGCCAGATTTAATTTTCATGATTATTCAACGAGATAGGTATTGAAGGCCTACAATCTTTCATCTTAAACCCTGGGGCCAGAGCTTTCAGGTTTTAGCATTTTCTTATTTTAGAAAAATAATATGGCACATATGGTATATACTAAGTTCCGCCTCTAGTGAGGTCTTGGAGAGCACTCAGTTGCCAAATGAAGATTTCTAAATCAAAGCATATTAATTTTCACATCAAGAAGGATGGAAGAGGACTCTAAATAGCCTCATGTTGGTTCAGGTAAGATTTGCTGCCTAATGGAGTTCAGGTCAGGTCAAGTTTTCTAAAAACTGGTTCTCTGAGCTTTTTGAATTTTATTACTGTGAATAAAGGTGTGGGAACCTGTATGACTCTCATTTTCTAGAGGAGAAAATGAGGTTAAATAGAGTCTAATAACACACACGAGTGTGTAAATAGGAGTTGGAATTCAAACGCAGGTCCCTCTGGCTACGAGGTTCTGGACCACACCTGAATGCCTTAAAATGGCTATTTCATCCCACAATCAACCCAAACCACAGAGAACGACAGTGCCATACAGAATCTGATGCTGTGTGACATGGCATTTCTAGGAGAAGGAGTTGTGCAGGGTTTCAACCCTGGGCACTTCCTCTTTCACTCCTAAGACAAGGGAGGGCCTAACCCAGCACATGAGGCAGTAAGACAGGAAACTCTGCCAGCTTTGGGATTCAGCGGAGAGGCAAAGCAGGAAGGGGCCTGAGTGTGTAGAAAGGGAAGGTGGAAGATCAAGCTGTAAGACAGGATGATGAATATGGAGTTTGAAGAAAATGTGAAAAGTGAGAGTGGGAGGCAAGGCTATCCAAGAATAAGGGGAGGCTTATGGCTCAAGGAAGGAAGGGCCAGTGTGGACTGGCTGGAAGAGAGAAACTATAACTAGAAAGGGAGATTTTTTTTTTCCTTCACAAATGAAAGACAACAGTAGGAGAGGGAAGCAATGGGGAAAAACAGCCGACCCTGCCCTTTCTTTCCAGCCCAATCTCCCTTCACTGTCAGCAGCACTGGGAAGGGAGTGAGCACTGGTGGAGCCCTGTTCCATGCCAGACATCTCTGTGGCACTTCACCTTGACCTCATCCAACCCTAACAACCCTCCAGGGTCTTACAGATGAGCAAGAGACTCAGCAAGGGAAACATGCAGAGGTTGCAGAACCACAAAGTGGAGAGGTGAGATTCAATCCCGGCTCTGAACTACCCCAAGTCCGTGTTCTTTTCAAGGACCAAAAATGGGTGGGTGGGCAAAGCAGCAAGAAATCCAGTGCTGTGAGTCAAGCGCCAGGCATTGGGGTGGCAAGGGAAATGGGGAACTTGGAAGGATACAAAATTTCTATCAATCAGGAGAAATTTCTGCAGCAGCTGGGAGGTGAGAAATAGACACAAACCAGACAGTAAGAAGTTAGAGACCGCTTGTTAAGATCATCTAAGTCAACTACAACATCAGGGAGCCATGTAAATTCAGTTATATATTAAAAAACAAATTAACGCCTCATATATACTTACTTCCCAAAGTTCATAGAGCTCCTTTCTGAGGTCCTCTGGTAAGAGCTGGGTTATCTGCTTCATAGCTTCCTGAAATAGCAAACCATTACTTTAATTATATGGACATTTATCAAAGTTAACAACTACTCTGCAAAAGACAAATAGGTTCAGATTCTTACAAACAACACCCATGGGGGCAGCAGAGTGAATCGGCCTATACTGGACAATATTTATAGCTTATAAGAAAGGCGGGCAGTTGTATACCTTAAATAAGTAAGTATAATCATTCATATGGGCTTTGCCTAGCACCTATTTTGTGGTCTACAACACAACAGACATAGAAAAGGGCAATGAGGAGGTCATGAGACAATTACAGAAATATCAGAGATGTTCAAGGATTTTATATCTGTGGATGAATCACAATATACCCACATACATTTCAATCATAAGCATATGAGAGTTCAAAACAAACCTGAGTGGCGAAAATGGGAAAGGAATACTGAATTACAAAGCTCAAAGAGATGTTCTGTATATTCATTTTCTATTGTTAATGTTTTTATTGCAAGATGTAAAGTACAATACAAATGGGCAATTATTGTCATTAACATAAAGGAAGTTACATGATAGAATTTTGTAGGCTCACAGGCTCACAGGCTGAAAAGGAATATTAAACAGCAATTAACTAAACCATCCATGTAGCATCTGAAGCCTTCAATAGCATCACTGAACACTTCTATCCTCTTTCCACAAATGTGTGGAATGGTAGGGAGCCTAGTACCTCAAGAGACTGCCCACATGGCTGGAGGCAGTACTGACAGAAATTACTTTCTTATATTAAGCTGAAAAATTTCCCTGTAGTTCTTCTACCATACCTAACCCATGGCTCCTGCTTTCCTCTCTCATTCACAAACACAATGTCAAACAGGTGGACAGTGGCCCCGCTGGGCCAGATGATCTGTGGCCACAGTGACTGGGCCAAGGGATAGCCTTATAACGCAAACCAGGCCACTCAGGGGCCATCTGCATTTGTCAAGCAGAGGTTAGAAGAGAAGCCATATCTCCTGCCACAAGAAGCAGCCTGAGAGACAAAACCTAAAGAAAAGCAGAGATGAAGTAAGATAATAGGGGGTGTCCTGTACTTCTAGGCTTTTCTGTACTTTCTAGTCCCAAAGATCCCAGGAGCTACCCTTATTCCCCAGTCTCCTCCTTTATTTATGAATTACTCCAGTATCCTTCCTTTATTTGTGAATCACTCCAGTGCTATTAAAAGGCTTCAAATTCCTTCACCACCTTCTGTACCTTTTAATCAGCCTCAGTTCTTCTAACCACAGAGGTTAGGCTCCTTGAACAGAATATGGCTGTAAAAACCATTTTTGGCAGTATAAAGGTCTTATATAAAATGAAATAGTGAGTTGCGGGAAACCAATGAAAACAAAAATGGACATTTGTGTGTATATTTATTTATTACTGGGAGGAAGATAATGTTACGGAATACAACCACTTCCAGAGCAAACCATATTTGCCAATGTCAACAATCCACTCCTATAAATAACATCACCATCTTGAATGGCTTGTTCAGTTACAGAGCAGGAGCATCACCCTACCTTTAGTAGGAAGAAATTTAGTGTACATTGTACTGCATTCTCCCTTGTTTCTTTCTCATAAATTTCAGCAAGAATACTTGAAAAAATACTTTATATTTTCACAAATTAACTGTGTCTTTATAGACTGCTTTTCTCTATACTATTCCAGAAACACAAGTTTCCCAATTACTTCCAGTTGAAAAGCATGAACTGAATCATATGTACATACAGGTATATGAAAATTTAAACTTTAGAATAGAAATATAAAAGTCCTGCTCTGACAAGAGACTATTTTATTCTCTTTAAAATGATGCACCTAGAACTGAATATGGTGATTTATGTATGATCTGACCAAGGTGGAAGAAAATGGAATCATCATCTTCCTCATGCGAGATACTATATTCCTCTAAGTGCAGTGTAAGACTGAATTGGCTTTTTGGTGATCACATCCAATTACTAAGTTATTAATAGGCTTCTTGTTGTTCAAAATCACCATGTTCTTTAAAAAACAAAACAGCAAATATGTTGCTCTCTTCCTGAAATTAAACAATTATTTTCTGAATCTAGGCTGATTGGTATTTGTTATCACACAATCAGAATTGCATTTTTGAAATCTTGCAGAGAGTTAATATTCTGTTTGGCAGCATATGCCACAATTATGCCTACCTTTTTAATTGAACCCTCTGAAATCAACATGGCTGAGGTCCAGGGTATACAGCTGAGTATGCCAGCCTTTCCCTTCCTGGCAAGCGATGTGCCCTGACACTTCCACTTCTATACTGAGTTTCACCTTGTTGTTCAGACATAGATTTAGAGTGACAGCTTCCCTAGCCTCTTCCTCTGTTAGTAAAATATGTCAAAAATCTGCCTAAAGTGCTGAGATGAATGAAGCTTTCAGCAAATATTTTGTGTCAGTTTTGTGATAAGTATCTGGAAGGTATTATTCATCATTCAGACACTGATGAAGCTGAACAATGTAGTAGTCAACTGAAGACTAGGTCCAGATTGGATTTCAAACCCAGCTCGCTGGGTTTAATATTAGCTGTGGAACTCTGAGCAAGTCATTTGACCTCTTTGTCCTTCAGGTTTCTCATCTACACAGTGGGGTTAAATAATGGTACCTACCTAAGAGGATCATTAAGGATTAAGCAGTTAATATACATAAAGTACTTAGTATGTACCAATAATAAGCACTTTATAAATCTGGCACATAATAAGCACTCTATAAATGTTTGCCATGCTTTTAATTTTCTTCTTCTTGCCATGCTCACTCTGTGTAAGGTTCCATTCTCTTTGTAATCTCCTAGTACTTTAGAAACTTTAACCCTCCCAGACACATGCATACCACGACTCTGCCTTCTGTTTCAATAATGTTTTCCCTTTGCAAAGGAATATGACCTGGTGCTGCTGTATTCCAGCTTCAAGTTCCATCTCATTAGATCGTGGTGATCCTTATCAGACCTCATTTGTCAATTTGCCTTATAATATCGAGTGTACGTTAATATGTTTAGGAAGGGAGCCCGGATATAAGTATTGCTTTTGGCTCCCTTTCTAAATTTGTTTCTTCTATGCCCCCACTCTCTCTTTCATCTTAATACCTACTTTTCTCCAAAACAATCAGCTCTCTAGGTTTATCAAGCACAGTTGGTCCTCCATATCTGCAGATTCTGCATTAACGGATTCAACCAACCATAAATTTAAAAATTCAAAGATACAAATAAAAACCAATACAGAGTTATCAACTATTTACATAGCATTTGCATTATATTAGGTATCACAAGTAACAGAGAGATGACAAAGTATATGAAAGGATATGTGCAGTTGATATGCAAATATGACATCATTTTATCTTGAGCATCTGCAAATCTGGTTATCTATGGGGGTCCTGGAACCAATACCCCATAGATACTGAGGGACCACCGTATTTTTTCTCCCTCCTACTTCAGTTTACAGGCTCACTGATCCAGCCAGCAAGGGCAAATGAGATTTCCTGGTTCTCATTAGGCAAATTCCACCCAGAACCAAGAAACCCTCATTTAATTATCTTAATGCATGGTTCAGATATCAAATCCTTGTTCATAAACACCATCTGCATAAAGAATTGTTGACCTCCCAGATTTTCTTCCCCATTCTCAAATCCTGACCAGCAGCAGGAAGAGGCAACAGAACATCAGTGCTCTCCAAGCCTTTGATTTCTTGTCCAAGAACTTGTGGTTCTTTAAGACATTTCCCCATTGCCTTCTGCTTATGACATTTATTCCCCTGTGAATCAGCAGGAGTGGGCAGAAGTCAGGAAGGTTAATGAAGCTGGAAAGGTTTTTCATCAAAGCCAGGATACAGCATACTGGAAGGCAGCAACACCCTTTCTGATTGCTCAGGTCCCCTCTGTGCCTGTCCATGGGGTGTCACCAGTCAGGACTCAGCTCTTATAGGGATAGTCATAGGTCTTCCTCACCTCCAGTTGTTGGAGATAGTTCACAGTGACTGGTTCTTTTCCAGAAGGCTTTGACTTGCTTCTCTGTGGAGTGAATCTCAAATTCACTGTGTACTTCCAAAGGGAAGTCTTTTTCCTTTGGGTCCCATTTCTCCTTGCCTTCTCCTCACTTTAAGGTCTTTGATGACCCACTGGTACTTTAGAACATCATTTCTCATCCACAGTGTCCAGATTTAATTTACCCTTGAATAAATCTATCCTGCAATGAGCTGTATAATTGAGGAATTGTTTTCCCTCCTTTCCCTCTATGTTACACCTCATTACTCACCATCCTCTGGTTCAGATGCCAAGTCCTTCCTGCAACTCAGAATCTCAAGCTAATTGGTTTCTTTTTATATAAATTCTGCCAGTCAACAGAACAGTTCTTTATTTATGGCGGTACAGATTCATGTAGACAAACATTTCCTTAGACTCCTCCCCTTTTCCTGTCTTGGTCAGCCTGTATCTTGGATCTATAACTCAGGCAGGAAGAACACATTCCTTATACTATTCCCCTTGCGCCTATAGGTTTGGGTGGGTTGGAAACTCTTAAACTGGGACTCTCGTTCCTTGTGGTTCTTCTTACCTTTAGAGGGAAAAAATCCTGCTGGCTACTGAGCTCCAGTCTCCCCAGCTCTGAGAATAGACATTTAAGCCCACTTGCCCGGTTAAACCATCTCAATAAAGGCTCCTACTACTTAGCAATTTACGACCAATCTCTCAGGCCTCCAGTAAAAGTAGCTAGCAATAACTCTTGAATTGAAAGCCAACCAGTCAGCATTCAAAAAAAAGGCTTCCTTCATTTTCCAACTTCTGCTTCAAACACATCTTCCTCGTTTGCCGTGGGCTCTGGGTTTAGAGTCCAAATTGACATTAATTTAATATATTATTGATGTTATTTCTTTCTTTCTAATACAAATATTTCATTTTTCTTTACCTTCAGCCCCTAAGTTAAAGGAGTAACTTAAAATTTACTAAATAATAATAATGATTAGATGTGTGATTTATAGAACTTCTCTCCAAAGAGTTTATCTAGCATGGAGAATTCCTACAAATTCATTTAAGTTCCAGCTATTTCCATTATGCTAATGAAAGCTATACTATCTACATCTACATACTAATGAGAACTGAAACCAACATAATCTTCTGTCCCTGTGTTAAACAAAGCCGGGAGCAGACATACACCTCCATTATTGTGTTAACAAGGTTGAGACAAGTGATAGGGTTTGGATGTTTGTCCCCTCCAAATATCATGCTGAAACGTGATCTACAGTGTTAGAGGTAGGGCCTAGCAGGAGGTATTGGATCATGGCCATGGATCCCTCATGAATAGTTTAACGCCATCTCCTTGGTAACGAGTGAGTTTTTGATGAATTAGTTCCAATGAGGTACGGTTGTTTCAAAAAGTGTGACATCTCCCCACCCTCTCTCTCTTGCTCTCGCTCTTGCCATGAGATGCACCTGTTCCCTCTTTGCCTCCCACCATGATTAGAAGGTGATTTCTGAGGATTCCATGATTCCTGAGGCCCTCAACAGGAGCAGATGCCAGCAATGTTCTTCCTGTACAACCTGCAGAACTATAAGCCAATGAAACCTCTTTTCTTTATAAGTTATTCAGTCTATTACTACAGAGTCAAAAAAAGACTTTTTTTTTCCTCCACAGCTGGTGAAGCTGTGGAGAAAAGTGAATGATTATACACTTTTGGTGTAAATGCAAATTAGTCCAGCCACTATGGAAAGCAGTCTAGAGTTCTCTCAAATAATTCAGAGATACCATTCAATCCATCAGTCCCATTACTGAGTATATACCCAAAAGAAAATAAATCGTTTTACAATAAAGACACATGCACTCATATCTTTACTGCTGCACTATTAACAACAGCAAAGACATGGAATCAACCTAGGTACCCATCACTGGTAGACTGGTTAAAGAAAATGTGGTCTATATATACCATGGAATACTATGTGGCAGTGAAAAAGAATGAAATCATTTCATTTGCAGCACCATGGATGGTGCTGGAGGCCATAATCTTAAGCAAATTAACAAAGGAACAGAAAACCAAATACTAGATGTTCTTACTTATAAGTGGAAGCTATGCACTGAGCACATATACACATAACTAAGGGAACAATAGATACTGTGGATGACTAGAGGTTGGAGGGAGATGGAGGTTAAAAAAACTACCTATTGGCTTACTATCAGGGTGACAGGATCTGTACTCCAAACCTCAGCATCACACAATATTCCCATGTTACAAATTTACACATATACCCCTGAATCTAAAATAAAAGTTGAAATTAACAAAAATAAAATTAAATTAAAAGTACCTAGCCTCGGGTATTCCTTTATAAAAAATACGAAAGAAGAGACTAAAAACAAACAAAATCCAATCTGCTGGTTACTCCAGGAAATCCCTGCTTCTGGAAGATAGGCTTTAAGAGTGAATACTAACAGTTTACTCTTTAAAACTCATTACAACCTTCTTTCATTATCTTTACCAATCTAAATCTATTATGTCCTAAACTGTGCAATCCTAGCAAGTTGCCTAACTTGTCAGATCTATCTGTACACTCTCTAACCCAGGCCCTGAAACTCTAAAAAAATATCCTCCCCTGACGTTCCCCTTCCTAAGACACTAGTAAGAAGACTATCAAGGTGGTATTCTCCCTAACCGCAACAGTTCTCATAAACTCAGCTTTGCTTCAGCAACACGTTTTTCTGGTGGTTTTTTTGCACAGTCAATAGTCAACACTGACCTCTTCTCGCCTATGTTTTTCTTCTTTGGGGATGTTATCTGCTGGTGCTATGTCCCCAACGATGCATTCTGCCATATCGTGAACGAGGGCTAGGCGTACACATCTGACCAGGCAAGAAATGTTGAATAATTACACAGAATCATATTCACTACAAGTTTCTTCTCTATATTATTCCAAAGTTACATTATATATATATATATATACACACACATATATGTGTGTGTATATATATATATTCTTTCCACGCTCACGGAGTATTTTAATGTAGTATTTTCTAAAGCAGTTACATTCTGCCAGCCTACAACAGTTCTGATCAAAACTGTTAGTTCATATTCAATAAAATACATGCGAGGGTAGGGGAAATTGTTAGCATGAATTTCTTAAATGGTTGGTTTCTCAAATCTTACCTTAAAAGGCTGGTGACTACACCAGGTACAGTGGCTCATGCCTGTAATACCTGCACTTTGGGAGGCCGGGTTGGGCAGATCACCTGAAGCCAGGAGTTTGAGACCAGCCTGGCCAATGTGGCAAAACCCCACCTCTACTAAAAATATAAAAATTAGCCAGGTGTGGTGGCACACGCCTGTAATCCAAGCTACTCAGGAGGCTGAGGCAGGAAAATCACTTGAACCTGGGAGGTGGAGGTAGCAGTGGGCCAACATTACACCACTGTACTCCAGCCTGAGCAACAGAGCGAGACTCTGTCTCAAAAAAAAAAAAATTACATTTGACAACTTTCATGTTCCTGATACGTGAATCATTCAATAAGTGGTTATGATTATTAGTGATTAATCAATACTGGTTGTGATAGTCATTATCAAAACAGGAAGTCAAGTAATGAGAGAAATGCACCATATGGGCAGTCTCCTTTAGGCTCCCACACTACCAAGGCAGTACAAGGCCCAACAGTGTCCTCTGAGATATCCCTGCCTCTAGTCTCTTTCTGGTCCACTTCGAATCCCAGACTACTCCAAACTGCATCTCTATTGGACTTCACTTTCATCTTGTACTATTTGCCAAAAACCTCCTCAGTTCCACACCACACGCTGAGTAACAGGACTCCTCAGTTTTCCCCAGTGAACCATTTGCTGTAGTCAAGTTGATTTATTTCTCATTTGCAAAATACTCCTTTAGTTTCCTATACTCAGGGCTTTGCTTTATCTGCCCTTCTCTCTGCTTGCAGTGCCTTCTACCTCTCCGCCTACGTTAACTCTTTAGAGCTCAACTCAGATTGCACCTCCTCCATTAAGATCAACCAAGAACAGGTGATCTCCCCTATTCTTACAGTACTTACCGTCTCCACCATACCTTATGTTTCACTTCATACAGAAGGTATTTTGGGCCTGTGTAATTCACCTTACTCTCTTATATGCTAGCAAACTTTTGTTCTGTGCTCAAAAAGCATTTTAACACTTGTTGACTGAATGAAGGGGGAGAGGATACCTCTTTCTCAGCTATATCTTGTACATACAACTCCAGAAAGAAATTTCACGAATGGATGCTACTATCCATAAAAGGCACTAGAAAAGAGCACATAGTGTACTAACACAATGCTAAAATTTTAGACATAACACACTCACCTTCAAGGCCCCAATATCACTCTCAAGTTTCCTCTGATACCCAAGGCAGGCTCTGTCACTTGCCAACAGAAAACCCAGATTGCAGTTTACAACTGAGGCAATCAACAATGAGCTCCTCTTCCCACATCCTTAATTTGTATGGTTTGCTTCAAATTCATTTTTCTTGACCTATAAACCAACCTACAAGGATTTGACATGGGCCTCAGTGGTAAAAATGGGTGTATACCCATAGACCAGAATCCCTCATGAGCATCAAAATCCAGCTCAGCTTACCGGTCTTTGTTAAGACGGTTATCTTTGATCACCATAGCCATAACTGCCATCCGGTACATGTGATCTGACACGCTCTCTGGCCTCTGGACATTTCTGTATACCCAGCCAGTCCGTGGGACTCTCTGATAAATATGAAAAAGAAAAAGAAGGTTTAAGAAACCAATGTTAACTATCTGTTATGCTCTTCAAGAGATATCCAGGATATAACACACAGAAGCTGGGTCACAGCTTCAGAACCTATTACAAAATGTTTTACTAAACTAAAATGATAGACATCTGGAATCAAATAAACAAGAGAACTCAGAGAATAAAAGAAGACAGAGAGAGGTAAGTCACAAAGTCCATTCATCAAATTACTGTTACTGGGGTATAATTATGGAACATATGCAAGTCCTTTAAACAAAAACAAAACTGCATTTTTCCTAACTACAAGAGTTGCAGCTTTTTGCCTTCAAATAGTCCTATACACGCAGAAAACACTGTGTTAAAGGCTTGAACTTGAACAAGTGACAGACTTCCAAATTCTGATGCACAAGGGATAAAGGCACTTCTCATTGCGTGTTGAGTCATGACTCTTTCTCATTGCTTGATGCTACCAACAGCTGTGACTCTTCCTTTTATTCACATTATAACTTGATCTTGTGAAACTGCATTTCTTCCTCAGAATTCTACATCTCTAAAGAATGTTATAAATAGTAGAATGGCATGAAACAGATAATTTGCTTTGAACTCTGGAGAGAGACGTGGAAGACATACATGATTAAACTCCAATTTGTGTTACATTAAATCCTGTTTGGGGGGTTGGCGGGGAGAAAAGTCTTGGTTTTGGATGTAACTGTGAGACAGACTTAACGCACTCCACTTAAAATCTGTTCTTCCCACCAGTGCTCAGAAGCAGCCCCGCCCTCTACACATACACACATGCGCACGCGCGCGCTCCACTTAAAATCTGTTCTTCCTACTGGTGCTCAGAAGCAGCCTCTACACACCCACCCCACATACACTCAGAAGCAGCCACGCTCTACACACACACACACACACACACACACGCACGAGTTCTGGGGTCGTGAGCCGGGGCGCGTTCGGCGCAGGCCGGCCCATGCCAGCTGCTCTCCGGTAACCGGCGCGAGTGCGTGGCGGCCCCAGCGGCGCCGGGCTCTGGGCTCAGACTCCGCGCGGCCCCACCCAGCCCGGCCTCCCCGCCGGCTTCTTCCTCCGCCCACCGACCAGTACGCGCGTCCCGGACGCCTCCGCAATGCCGGGCCCTTTCCCGAATTCGGCATGGCGGGCCGGCGCGGGAAGGGGAAAGGCCGCGGGCCGAGCGGGGAGCCAGAAGCTGCGCCGCCTGCTCGGCCGCGGCCTCCTGGCCCGCTGCCCGCTCACCTTGAGCTGCCCCACTAGCCGCAGGAACTGCAGCAGGGAACTAGCCCCGTGGCCTGAGAAGGCGGCAGAGGAGACAGAGGCCATGCGGCCACGGATCCCGGCTGGGAGGAGCAGGCCGCGGCGAAGCTCCTCCCCTCCCTCCTCCTCCCCCTTGTTTTCCTTCCCACTCTTTTTCCCCTTTTTCCTGTTTCTCCTCCCCTTCTTCTTCTTCCTTCTGCCCCTCTTTCTTCTCCCCGTCCCGACTCCCTCCTCTTCCTCTTCCTCCTACCCTACTTCCGCTTTCCCCTCTCCCCGCCCCCTTTTCCTCTTCTTCTTCCTCCTCCCCCTTCTCCACTTTCTAACAGTTTTCTCAGGCCCTTCTGTCCAACCTTCATCTTCCTGGCCTTGGTGACTGCTAGTTATGCATTGCTCCACCAGTGGTAGACACTTTGCTTGGCACATACTGGACACTTCATTTCTAAATTTATGAACCTCGTTATTCTTCAGTTGACAGTGTAAAACCATGAAGCTAGATGAGGTCACCCAGCAAGAGAGTGTGAATGAAGAAGAAAAAGACATCCATGGGCTGAACCCCAACATTTAGACTTCGGGAGATCGAGAGGGAACAGCCAGTGAAACAGGAAGAGGATTAAGAGATAGTTGTGTCTTGGAAGCCATGTAAAAAAAAAAATTCAAGAAGGAAGGAATATGGTCAACCAAGTCAATCTTACGTCAGATAAGGACCAAGATTTGCCTTCCAGACTCAGTAAATTTTATATTATTGGTGACTCTGACAAAAGCAGTTTTCAGTGTAGTGGGGCAAGCAGAACCTAGTAAGATAATTCTGAAGAAAACAGGAGCAAGTATTTCAACACATTGGAGGTGGGATTGGGTGATGTTAACTAGTGGAGAGATTGTTTAAAAACAGGAAATACTATGTATGTTTATTTACCGATGGAGGTGATCTAGTAGAAAGGGAAGCATTGACTATATAAGAGACAAAGGAGAGAAATATTTGAATGTCAGCCTTGAGTAAGGAAAAGTAGTTCCCATCTAGTGTACAAGATAAAAGATTGGCTTTAGATAGAAGTATGGAGAATTCATTCAACTGTTGGAGGAGGACAGAATATATGGTGACAATGACAATGATCAGTCACAGATGTGGTTATGGGAGGTTGTAGAAGTTCTCTTCTGATTGCTTCTATTTTCTCACCAAATTTGGAAGCAAAGTAGAGGCTGGGATATTATAGTAACAAGCTACCGCCTTATTTCCTGTATCTCAGCAGTCTAACACATCAAAGGTTTATTTCTCTCTCATGCTAAGTTTCTGTTGCAGATCAGTTAGAGGATGCTGCTTGGTCCAACCTCACTCAGGGAGCTAGGAGGCTTTCTTTGCTCCTCTTTTGCCAAAATTGGAAAAAAGAAAAGTGGCACTTTGGTTCTTAAAGCCTGTCTCTGGAAGTGATATATGACCTTTCGTCTATATATCGTTGGCAAAATAAGTAACACTGCCACATCTAACTTCTAAGGGGTCCTGTGGAGGCCTCTGGGAAGAAAGGAGGCTAGAATATTTGTGAATAGAGGAGGAGGCATTTGAGGTTTAAGGAGTGATACGGTTTGGCTCTGTGACCCCACAAATATGTCAAATGTAATCCTCAAAGTTGGAGGAAGGACCTGGTGGGAGGTGATTGGATTATGGTGGCTGACTTTCCCCTTGCTGTTTTTGTGATAGTAGTGAGTTTTCATGAGATCTGGTTGTTTAATAGCGTGTACCACTTCCCCATTTTGCTCTCTTTTTCTTCTGCTCCGCCATGTGAAGACAATGCCTGCTTCCCTTTCACCTTTCACCATGATTTAAAGTTTCTGCAGCCATGCTTCCTGTACAGCCAATGAAATCTCTTTTATTTACAAATTACCTAGTCTCAGGTAGTTCTTTATAGCAATGCGAGAATGGATCAATATAAGGAGAAAGAAGGCATGAAATAGTTTTTTTGAAGACCGGTTCAGCAAAAACATTAAATATGACCAAGAACCAAATAAATGCCAAAGACATTGGGGCTTGTATTAAACATGGTTAGGAAAATGACCTGGAAGCCATTTTTATGATGGTAAGTGGTGCTAAATAAAGATCAAGCCAGGTGTGGTGGTTTGTGCCTTTATCCCAGCTACTCAGGAGGCTTAGATGGGAGGATCACTTGAGCCCAGGAGTTTGAAACTGCAGTGGTTTATGATCACTCCAGCTTGGGAAACAGAACGTGTCTCTAAAACATTAAAAATTTTTTTAAAATGGAAGAATCAAGGATCAAAAAGAAGGAACAAGAATCAAAGGCAAAGTCAGTCAGGTCCACTGGAGGAATACAAAAGCAAATGAACAAAAAGATCCAGGAGAATACGGAAGATGAGGGTGCTGGATTTGCAGAAGATTGTAATGAGGGGCTTTCTAGAGATTGGTGCCATGAAGCAATGGGGCTGCAAGCTAGCTGGTGAATGTGCAGTGCAGCCCTTACAGTTGCTTCTGAGCAGCCTTATCTTCTTTTGCCAACAATGCCTTGATTTCCTTTGAGCTCTTCCTGATTCATGCAGGCTTGGTTTAGTCTCCATGGGTATCTCTCTGTATTTGCAACTTTCTTTGCAAAGTGCATGTGAGTTATCTTAACCAAAGACATTTGTGTAGTGAACCATAAAGAATTTCTCCAGTTACCTAAGTTATCAGGAGTTAGAAGATGTCAAATTGCTGAAAAAGTATGAATTGAGTATAGTTTTTGAGGGACCCTATTTAAAAATGATATGGAATTTTGAAGGGGCCATTACTATCTAAAAATACATTGTTACTGTGAAAACTCAAAAACAGTGCCAACTTCTTGGTTTGCTAAACTGCATATGTTCATAGGGTTTGTAACACGATTTATTCCTACTATATCATTAAAGACACCAAGATGTTTGACTCTTAAGTAGAGTAGTAGCCTCTTAAGGATATCTGTGCTGATTTTTCCAGCACTTAAATATTTCTGTATTACATGGCAAAGGAGGATGGTAGCATATGGTATTAAGTTTGCTAATCATCTGAACTTAAAATAGGGAGATTATCCTGGATTATCCTGATGAGTGAGATGTAATCTCAAGGGTTCTTAAAGGTGGAAAAGGGAAAGAGAAGAGTGAATACCAAAGGGATTTGATGGGAGAAAGACTCAAACTGGCCATTGCTGGCTTTGAAGATGGAAGGGGTCATGAGCCAAGGAATGCAGGAAGATTCTAAAAGCTGAAAAAAACAGGAAAATTAGATTCTTCCCTAGAGCTTCCAGGAGGGAATGCAGCATGGTCCACCCCTCGATTTTAGCTTAGTGAGGCCCATTTTGACCTCCAGGACTATAAGATAATAAGTTTGTGCTAAGTTTATGGTAATTTGTTACAATAGTAATAGGAAACTAATACAGTGGATAATCATACTGGATGTGCTGAATCCCTTTTTAATACCCTTCTTCCCCTTTTCTGTTGAAGAAGGGAAATTAGCAAGCCTGTTTCTACTTCACAAAACCAAAGGCATATTTCAATGATGCGTTGGTCAAGCATCTTCCTCTAGCATTAGGTTAGAGGAAATAGCAATCATTTTATTTCCACAGCAGGTGATTCCATTTTAAAGCAATGAGCAAGGAAGGAGATTTGGCACAACGTACTTGAGTCAATTGGAAGAAAAGATGTTTGAAATTAGAAGGCTCTCATTAGAGGAATTCTTTATTTGGACCCAATATACACTTCAGGGGAACCAGTGAATATCCTGAAATTGTCTATAAATTGTGTTTCTTATGAGATTTTTTTTGTTAGACGATTCTTAAAGTGATCTGTGGCCAGAACAGGGGAAAATCTGCCACTATTGAGAAAGCAGCTATGTATCTGTGAGTACATAAAACTCTGGACTCAGAGTGATAATAATCAAAGCTACAGCTGATTGAGCCTCTGTCAGTGTGAAGCATTGTTACATCTCTCATCTTGTTTTATTCTCTCAATATCACTCCAAGGTATTAATGATACCACATTGCAGATGAGGAAGCTGAGGTGCACCGAAACTAAAGAACTGACCTCAGTTTTCAAAGCCAGAAAATAGTGGTACCAGAAATGAAGCTCTAACCTGTCTCCCTCCAAATATTTCTTTTCATGGCACTTGGTGCTCCCCCGTAGCTATTAGTACCCACTTCTTAATGTTGTGGAAATTCAGTGATATTGCATGTCTGAAATGGATTTTGTAAACTTATTTACAAAATAAGAAGCATGTGAAGAATTGGGCACGAAAATAGGTAGTGATAGATTCATATGAGAAACTTTGTCAGAAAATATTCATAAGTACATTCTGGGAGCTGACTAAAGAGTAGAGATCAAGTCTAACCAAAAATCCAAGTTCTGTTTTTTTCCTTTAAGATATTCAAGGAAGAAGTGCTGCATCAGCCTGCTACATCTTCCTAGATAAAAAAGGTTAAATACGGTTTATATCAGCCATTCTCAACTCAGGTTTCTTTTACCCAAAAGGGACATTTGGCAATATTGGGATACATTTTTGGTTGTCTCAGAAAAGGGGCTGAGGAGGGGAGGAGCATGTACGAGGCAGAGGCGAGGGCTGCTGTTAAAATTCTTGCCAAGTGCATGACAACCTTCTACCAGAAAGAATTATCCAGCACAAAACATCAATAATGCTAAGATTAGGAGACTACGCTCTATATATTTAAAAATAAAATGCTTAAAATCACATTCCTTACATTGTCAGTGAATTATAATCAGGAGAAAATTGATGCCAAGTTTATATTAAAATGAATGAGTTATAAGGTAAACAAGTTTCACATAGTATCTTCTCTTTTAATTAGTGTAGAAAGGCTCTTGAGCTTACCCCTGACAGAGACTGGAAAGATGAGAGGAATTAGAGGATGGCTTTGATCATTTATGTAACTAGGTTAAAGTAGAGAAATTCAGCTCAAAGAAGATAAATGTAGGATATTAAGTCTGGGAGCGAAGGAACATTACAAAAGGAATGTTTGTTCAAGGGGAAGAGATTGGGCTTTGTTCTGTTTCCCGACTTTCTTGCCTGGGGCAAAGTATTGCAGCACAGTGGGGGAAAAAAGTCAAAGGGTGCACACTACTTTCCCCATGAAATCAGGCATTCACTAAAGAGCCAATGGAGGTCTTTCTGTTCAAAGGAGCAGGAACAGAGTGAATCAAGTCTCTGGTGGCTGAGAGCGATGGTAAAACTTTGCTCTACGAAAGATATGTTTTCATTCCATTAGGCCAAGGACCTTTTGGCCTCCAGACTCAAAACCAATCACCATTAACAGATGTGTTAGAGCCACCTCTGGGCACATCTAACTTACAGAGTGGAGAGGTTCTGCCTATATAAAGACAATGTTACTGTTTTGTTTTGTTTTAATTCTCTGAGCCTATAATCTCTTATACCAGTGTTTTTTAGTAAGCCTTCAGATCTTCTCCATGGAGGACCATCTTCAGTGACTACAGATTTTCATAATCGGACAACAGGCTTTCATTACCTTACAAGCCCATTTTTATCATATGGGATAGACTTGAACTTTCATCTTTTCAGAGTGACCAAACCTATGGTTGGACTCTGCTTCTCTGCATGCATCATAAGGAATAAGGCAGGGTTTCAAGTGCATTTCACAGAGGACTTTGAGGGCTGCCACTGCCTCTGGGAGCTGCTGTATGGTGAATCATCAGATGTCTTAGACCTGGTGGCATAATCCTTCTCCAAGCAGAAAAAAAGAAATAAAACAATGGTATACACTCAGTAGTAGCATTTTCCTGTTATATAAAGGAATATGGTTATTCCTAAAAAAATAAACAGACAGCAGCAAAGTTAAGTAATACACAGAATGAGTTACACCAAAAGAGAACTAGGAAAAATGTCTGAAAATATTCAGTTTCCAATCATTTGGAATATTTTTTCTTTACTTCTAACCAAAGGAAATTACCGTTATTGTTGTTGTTCTGGTGCATTTCTAACTATTAAAGAGTAGATTTATGTTTTGCAGCAAAATCTTAGTTATCCTGGAGGCCAAAATTCCAGTAATATTATGCATCTGGAATGGCATAGAAATCAGAAAATTAAAAGGGGAAAAGAGTTAAAAGTATGTCTAACAGAAAAAAAAAATCTAGAGCATCTAGCAGTAAAACTATCAAACCAAAACATGATTTGGATTTTGCCCAAATGACACCTAGCACTTAGTGATCCTTTGCTTTGATGTCCAGAAAAGATAAAGCCCCTTCAATGTTATAAGAGTCATAAAAGTCAAACCATGTCAGCACGCAAGCCAAGAAGTGTGGAAGTGTGGTGGAAAAGAGAAGAAAGCAAGAAAGGGGAATGGCAGATGACAAAGGCAGCAAGTGGGGACTATTGCAAGTAATAGTAAAGATATTGACACAAGGAAAAAAAATAAAAGGGCAGCTACTAAAATAGCAATGCTTTGCTTCACTAAAAGTACAGGACAGTTGGGCACTCTCATTGAAGGGACAGAAATTGTGGGAGTGGCGAAGAGTTTCAGAGAGTGAGTACAAGAAGTATTTATATGACAATAATATCTTTCTTTTTTTTTTTTGAGATGGAGTCTCACTGTCATCAAGACTGTAGTGCAGTGGCACGATTTCAGCTCATTGCAGCCTCTGCCTCCTGGGTTCAAGAGATTCTCCTGTCTCAGCCACCCAAGTAGCTAGGACTACAGGCACCCACCACCAGGCCCGGCTAATTTTTGTATTTTCAGTAGAGTTGGGGTTCCACCATATTGGTCAAGCTGGTCTCAAACTCCTGAACTCAGGTCACCCACCTGAGGGTGATCCACCTGCCTCACCCTCCCAAAGTGCTGGGATTACAGGCATGAGCCACCACCCCTGACCAACAATGATAACATCTTTCTTTACACAACACCTAATTTGTGCCAGGCCCTTTGCTGGGATCTCTACCATATCATTTGAATCCATACAACCCTGCAGAACATACTATCTGCTTTCCACAGGTATGGAAATAGCATAGAAATGTTAAATAACTTGCTCAATGTTCCACACTTGTTAGGTTGCTGTGTCAGGACTTAAACTTTGTAACACCATGGATTATACATTTTCCATCACCTACACGGCCTCCTGGGATTTTCCAAAATTGAAATCTGGAGATTCTGGCAATCATTAGGGTCTTCTGTGTGGGGATAATACTTCAATTGGAGAGGAGCTATGCTAGAATGTTGTACTGACATGTAAATACTGGGTGAATCTGAGGTGGCTGTCTTGCCAAACAATCATATTTCAGAACTTGCAAGGGAATACTGAGCAGAAATGTTATTCTATATAAAGTGCATTTCAAGAAGTATGTGCATCTTTGGTTCATTCTAATGAAAGGACAATTTTCTTAGCTTATACATTAGGTAAAGTTTCCTTTTTGATGACTGCCCTTGTCATTTCAAAGTGGGACGTGCCTTTGAAAGTGGAAAGACCAGATGGGAAACCAGGAAGTTACAGAATTCTCTCACTTTTTGGAAGTACTTTTCTGATTTCATAGAGTATTTCTCAAGCAGTTTTGTCATGATAGTGATACTAGACAGAAAGATTCTTGAAGGTAGACACTGTGTCTGATCCATCTTTTATCCCCAGAGCCTAGAACCTAGCATGGTCTCCCCTAGACATGGTGATAAGAAAATCATGGCGATTGTGGTGGATTTAGAAAGGAGACATATTTCAGGCAGAATCAGTCACCTTGTCTAAAGGCAAGGAGGTGTGCACCATCAGGTGTTTGTAGAGCATCACAAATCAGGAGCTCAAAAATGTTCATTTAGTTGGGCGCGATGGCTCACACTTGTAATCCCAGCACTTTGGGAGGCCGAGGCAGGTGGATTACCTGAGGTCAGGAGTTTGAGACCAGTTTGGACAACATGACAAAACCCCGTCTCTACTAAAAATACAAAAAATTCGCCAGGCATGGTGGCAGGCACCTGTAATCTCAGCCACATGGGAGGCTGAGGCAGGAGAATTGCTTGAACCTAGGAGGCGGAGGTTGCTGTGAGCTGAGTTTGAGCCACTGCACTCCAGCCTGGGTGACAGGACAAGACTTTGTCTCAAAAAAAAAAGAAAAGTTTATTTAGTTAAGAAAATCAATTGATTTGGGAGATGTTTCCCAACTTCCACAAAAATAGATCCTGCTGGTCCAAGGGTTTTGACATTTCTGTAAAGCGAGCATATTCAGGATTGTGAGACTCCTGTCCCTCTCTTCTACCATGCCCAGGTGAGGAGAGGGAGGCAGGGAGTTGGGGAGAAAGCATGTCACACTGCCAGGGATGGGTCCTACTTGTCCTCAAAGCCAGGGAACATCTGTTGCCAGAGCCACAGCTGAGCAACATCTGTTCTGTTCCAACTTTCTGTTTCTCCCCATTCTCTCTTCACTTGAGCTTTTAAACTGCCTTTAAAACAGGAGCCACAATGGGCCTGTATATGCCTTCAGCTGTTTCTAATTCTCTCCCAGGCCCGCTCTCTCCCCATAAATGACACATTGTAGAAGGTGTTTTATAGCCTGACTTGTTAATAGAGCCAGATCATTCTGTAACAAAACCAAACATGGCAATCAAGGTTAAAACACAAAATCACCAAAAAGCTGAGAGAGAGAATCATAGAATGATTTGTCATCTATAAAAGGAGCTGGACCATCCAATTTAAAAAATGCTTCTAATTCTAAAATTCTAACCTTTAAAACAAGATTCCCTCACAGTTGAAGGACATGCAACTTTATACTTGGGCTATTGGATTTTTCCTTTATCGGTGGGCTTAGTTTCCCTCCACAGATACTGCTATGAAGAAGTGAATGAATAATACAAGGATAATTAAATCTGCTCATTTTCTCTTTCCTAGGGATTCAGGACTGAATCAGATAATGTCCGTAGAGCACTTTAGGACCCCTCACTCAACACCAAGAAAATTAAAAGATAATTGTCAGCAAGTAGCTGCAGAAGCCACCATCAGATAAAACATTGCTCCCAATGCTTTCGTAATTAACGATAAGCATTCCTCCCCTACTCGCCGCTGCCCCTTCTTTTCAGATTGGGGAAAGAGAATTCTGAATGGTGATCAAGGCCACATTTTAACTTGCAAATGTCAAGAAGAATCTCATCATTCTTTGTTATTTTTGATTGACTATTAGTTAATTGCTGACTAATTGCTAATGAGCTAATTTATATGCACAGAGAAGATCTGTGAACACAGGAGCAGCAGGCAAAGCTGCAAAGCACTGCTAAACAGATAATGGGTCCTGTCCACAGCACCTCTCAGGGCAGGTTAGAGAGAAGAATGTAGAAACATTGTGCCTGTCTTCCCATCTGCCCACCTACTCAATAAAGACAAGTGGGAAAACACATGGAGGCTCCTTTGGCAATGAACTCCTCACTGCTTACTGAGTAGCCGCCTGTAGTATTAGAAGACTACCACTAAGTGGCACCATCTCATTAGTATTCTCTTTTATCAGCCTCATGAAACGTGCTGGGCCTTCTCTTCTGGACCACAGAACGCGTTTATTGTTCTGTGTTGGCTGATTTGGGTTTAACAAAAGGGATCTGCTCTCAACATGCTACTCTGGGTTTTTTTCCCCCTCCTTTCCCATGTTTTTCTTTCATTCTTGGGAATCTGAGCCAATACTTAGGCATGTGCATAGAGATGAAGGCCATCATGCTGGTAATAACCATAATAGACAACTTAAAGGAGACAGATACTGATAGCAAACTTTTAAAATTTGTTTTCAGAGATGAGTTCTCACTATGTTTTCCAGGCTGGTCTCAAACTCCTGGCCACAGGCAATCATCCTGCCTCAGCCTACCAAAGTGCTGGGATTACAGGCATGAGACACTGTGCTTGGCCTTTTTTCTGCAACAATCCCTCAAAGCCTTTTGCTTTATTTGTAAAAAATAACTAGTGAGCTTTAATCAAAGGCTTTTATTTGTGTGTTGGGGGCTTTCCAGATATTATTTCTCAAACTCGTCAGCACTCTGTAAGGTTGCCTTCATTTTGTGAGCAAAGAAGATGAGGTTTACAGAATTAAAGAAAATTTTTGAAAGATGCCCAACAAGAAGGTAATTGAGGCACAACAGGAGTCCAAGCTTACACAGCGTCAAAGCATTAATGATCTTTGAATCATTCATGTAACTTAAATATTAGGTATAGTTGGAAAAGTCAGAAAATATCTAACCCTTAGCGAAGTTCAAAATCAGATAGGGAAAATTGAGTAAAGGAACTAAATTATTTGTAATACAAATAAAAATATGAGTTATTTATAAAATCCATGAAGTTTTAAAGGGTCTGAAATTACTGGGGACACTTACTAGGTACATGCCTCCAGTCCAGGAGACATCCTGAAACCAAATCTTCTCTTAGAGTAGAATTTTTCTGAAAGGGACATAGCTCTGAAGATGAGAGTGATGAAGTTAGAATACAAAATATATATCCTTGGGTTTAGCCTTCAGACTCTTGCATGTTTACTGAAGATGATTTTGCTTCATGACACATTAATTTGTTCTATGTTATTTGAGGTGACGTCTTAGCTTTGTAAATGAGTAAAGGAGATCTAAGTAAATGTTTCAAGGGCTAACAAGCGAAACTCTCCTAGACTGATGATCCCACAGAACTATAGGAAAAGCAAGAGCCAAGAATCTCATAATGTGAAGACAAACTAATATTGATATGTTATGGGCTTGACCTCCCACTTCATGACTTGCATGAATCACTGTACTTATAACAACCCAACAAGAGATGTGTAATACTACATTCCTGTTCCATCAGGATGTTGAACTCAGGCAGGTTCAGCACTCACCAGAGGTCACACAGCTAGTGAATGGTGAAGCTGGGATTCCATCCAAACTGGCAGATCAAAGAGCTTGACTTTTAACCTTTAAATACACTGCCTCCTTTTGGCATGCTACACGGTGGTGAGCAAATGCTCTGGCCATTGTAATACTAACTTAAGCTTGATTCATGTTTCAAAGAAGTTTCAAGTACATTATTGAATTTGATGGTAAGAACAATCCAATGAGAAAGGCAGTTTAGATTTTCTTGTTACCACACCTACCCTCTAACAAGCACACACAGACACATACACACACACACACACTCATTCACACCCCAGGAGAGTTTAAGTGACTTGGGTTAAACCACAGAGCTACTAAGTGACTGACACGGAACTTGAACCTAAATGTTCTAATCTTTAGCCTACTACCTTTCTCCTGTGACAGCAACACCACTTTACAGTTAAAAAAAAATGAGATAAAATTTCCTCCATGTCACCCAGAACATGACATTATCTCCAAAAGTCTCTGAGTTAGGCAAGTGGCCAGGTGCAGTGTCTCACACCTGTAATCCCAGCACTTTGAGAGGCCAAAGTGGGTGGATCACTTGAGGTTATGAGTTTGAGACCAGCCTGGCCAACATGATAAAACTCCATCTCCACTAAACATAAAAAAATCAGCTGGGTGTGGTGGTGAGCACCTGTAGTCCCAGCTACTCGCGAGGCTGAGGCAGGAGAATCTCTTGAATCCAGGAGGCGGATGTTGTAGTAAGCTGAGATCGTGCCACTATACTCCAGCTTGGGTGACAGAGTGAGATCCTGTCTCAGAAAAAAAAAAATGGCATGTTGTTTAGAAAATGTCGTATGAACATCAAATCATATTAATACATACAGGTGTATATTTTAAATGACTTAAAAGCTCCCTATAAAGAAAAATCTAAAACTGCTTTTTCAAAATTTTTGCATGAATAAATTCAGACACAGCTACAGTGATTTACATAAGTTTATTCAGAAATCAGCATCTGCTTTTTGTGTGTGTTACGGATAGAGAGATTTGTACTTTATTAGCACTAGCCGCATATAACAAATATACAAAGATAAAAATTCAGATACAGTCTGATACCATAATTCGTTTTTATTTCATCTCAATTTTCTGGTACGCTCTAAGCTGTAAAATCCTGGGAATCCAAAGAAAAGAGTTCAAAGGAAAGGGCCTGAGGGCAACAGACAGTGGCTGGGAGTCAACAGGGGAGTCATAGAAAGTCCCTGCACCACTCTGAACCCCATATTCCTCACCTATAACAGAAAGGGCTTAGAAGAACTCTAAGATCTCTAAAATGCTAAGGAATAATGCTTAAACTTGATAAAGTTTGAAGACTTGCTTTGCTCTGTAAGAAGCTACATTTTAAAATAAGTAGCTAAGAATTTTCCATTACCCTCTTTTAATAGTGGATTCATAGATAGTGCAAAACTATTGACACAGAAAACTCAGGGCTATTTTTCAGACCCCAGGTTTATCCACCTCCTGTGTGCTTCCACTAAAACAGGCACGATGTACAGTCTCAGGCACTTCCTCACCATTTAGTAGAAAAGTAATTGGGTAAAGAGCAATGAGAAAATACTAGTTTCTAGATGATTCACTCTTCCACTGGCCAACGGTTTCTCTGATTTTGGCCCACAGGGGGCCACGTTGATTCACTGCTGAGAGGTGGCACTCTTGACCAAAATATCCTCACATCAATGCTGATGGTCTTGCCTGGTGTGGGCACTGAGGCTTCCCACTTTACGACTTCCCGATAATAGGCCACAGATGTTCGGCGTAAATGACTGTGCAGTGCATCAGTATCAAAAAAATTATTATCACAGTACCTCATTCCCTTGGATGATAAATTTCATTCAGAATTACAAAGGAGCAGGAGAAAGGAAGAGAAGGAGGGCAAAACCTCAAGAGACTTCCAATGTTTCAAGAAAATATTGGACTTTTCTTGTGTGCCACTATCAAGCTTACTTCAAAATTTGGTTTCCAAATTACTATGGCAAAGAGGGGAGGTTAAAAGGTTTTGCTGTCTGTAGGCAGAAGGCATCTTTGTGCTAATATGTACCAGCATTCATATTGAGCTCTAGAGAAAGAGACCCAAGTACTCAGAGACTTTCAAAGGTACAAGTATTATTCTTAGTAACAAACCCCAAATTATTATAAATAGAAATTTAAGACTTAGGATTTAATAAACTGTAGTTCAAATTTAACACAGAATCCTCAGAAAGCAAAGTGTAAGCACTTGTTTCCCTGATTTAAACTGATGATGTGCCAGGATGCTTCTCTTTATACCCTTCAAATTTGAATCTTTTCATGGTCATGAAATAAAACATGTTAGAGTTTTCTCTTGTCCTGGGGACAAACTGGCTGCCCGTCTGTTAGTCCCATAGATCGGGTCAACTCTCCACTGGTATACCAGTGCCCCCAATTTCTGTCTGTCATGGCAACTCACCTTGGCCAATGCTTCATATTATTAGATCATTCCTATATTAAAACAAAATTTGTTTCCCTGAAGTTTTTATTTCAATTTACAAACAAGACGATACTTCAAGATTTTTTGAGCATCTGCTATGTGCCAGTCCCTGTTGGGCCTTAGGAATAAAACGATGAGGAAGTTATATGTAGTTCACTTGATCTTGTGGAATTTATAGTACATTTCTCTAGTTCTCTCAAGTTTTCTATCCTAATGCTCCTAAGAAATAGATCACATTCCTGTAGTAACAGTGGCATTCTACAGCAGGCACATTAGCATCTCAGTAGAGAAGGGGATTGTAACCTGAAGAAGTCCCCAAGTGACTCTATTTACCACATGCCCCTCTTTCAGAATCACTGTTCTAATGGCTCTGTATTCCTATAGAAGTTTAACCCTACATCAATGGGGTGGCAGGTCAAATGTCTGAAGACTATTATTACGTATCTTCTCCCCAACCCCTCACTTTTTGCATCTTCAGGCTTAACATGCCACAGAATTCAAACGATGACGGTTGTGTTCTTGAAGAAAAGACTGGGTCAAAAAAGCTACTGAGAACAGCTGTAAAAGTATTTACATCTGTAGTTAAATGGAACTGAATCCATCAGGCAAAACCAATAGCTGAGGAGGAGAAAAGGTAATGAATGAGCAGGCAGAAGCCTGGGCTACGAGCAGTGCACTGAAATACAGCCTAAAATAGGCAACCCAAAGTGTGAGGGACGCGGAGAAGAGAAGGGGGATGCATTGTTCCATCATCTTGTCTTTCTTTACTGTAAGACACAACAATAGATTGTTCCTTCTTGGGGGCTGGAAAAAAAGTATTACAGAAGAAAATATATTCTGTGCCAATTGGTCAAACTTAAGATTTAAAGGGAGAGACAGAGAAGGAGGAGGAGGAGGAAGAGAAGAAGGAAAAACGAAATGCTAGGATAAAAATCATTTCCCCTTATAGAGCTGGAATGTGTATAATGTAAAGAGACAGATGCCTTAAAGTATTAGTCCTCATGGCCTAATTAACATCATTTGATCTTTTCCTATTGAAAAGATCCTGTGTGTTTCAAAAGGCAGTGGCTTTTTAAATAAAACCAGAAATCTGGGTGAGCAGAAAGGTGTTAGAAGAAAAAGCAACTTGTTTTTTGATTAATCATCTTTATTCTACCTGCACCATAAACTTCAATCTCCTTCTCTCTGTCAGTAGGGGCTGCATGTAAAGCTAAAAATCTGAGATCTAATATCTAATATGACAAAAATCAACAAATAATAAAATCACTATGACCTAAATTGTCAGATCAGACTTTTGAGCTGCCTGCCTCCAGGAACTTTTTGTTTGTTTGTTTGTTTTCTAATTTTGTTCTCTCGTCTTTTATCCTCCCTCCTCTCTGCTATTTAGCTAACAGTCACCAGGCAATTTCAGTGAGATTGATTAGCACACCATTATACCACAGCTTTTTCGTGATTTACTTTTTATCTTGCTTATCTACATGCTTTTGCAAGTTTCTGGTGAGATTGGTGTTCCTCCTGAATTTGAGAGTGACCATCCGAAAGCCAGAATTTTCCCTTAAGCAGTTCGGTGCAGCATATTGGTGGGGGCAACTGGAGCATCTCCACATCCATGCTGTCATCTCAGGGTGGCCGGGCTAAGAGACAGGGAGGGCTTCTGGTTGTTCGAGAGGACAGAGCAGTCATCGTAACTAGTTCAGTCTCTGTGGCCAATTCAGCTCCTGGCATCACTGCCAAGCCAGCCAACAAAGGACCATTGTAATCCTGACGGTTTCCCAGCAATGACAGTACAGGCGCAGACCACCAACCAGCTCATTTCACTACACTGTTCACAAGGAGACTATGAATGGAAAAAAGTCAATGGCAAAACTCCCACATCCTGCTAAAGTTGGTATGTGGATACTTTCTAGCGAGTGAGTGTACCTTCAAGCCGGTAACCCTCATACCTGTTTTCTTTGTTTTTTATTTGTTTTTAAGTGCAATTAGCTTGAATGATAATGCAAAACGCTCATAGAAGCCTATCAAAAATTAGGTCTGAGTTGAAAAAAATAAGAATATAGCATGCAATACTTTGGAAAACAATGTATAATAAAAATGAAATGCCATAAATGTAAAGCAAAATCGAGATGACTTTTAAAGATAAGAAACAATAATTCCATCTAGTGTGAGACCACTGTCGCTATTAAATAATTAAATTTGAGTGTCTAAAAATAGAGTTTGAACTAGTTTCACATTTTGGATATGCAGTCAAAAGTCTGCATTTCTGTGGACGAAGCCAATGACATCTCTCTCTGATTTTTAAAAGTAGCAAAACACTTTGGGAGGGCTGAGATGAAAGGATCATTGCCTAAGCCTAGGAGTTCAACAACAGCCTGGGCAAAATGGTGAGACCTCATCTTTATATTTTTTTAAAAAGTAGCAATAAGTAAAATAAAATGTTTAAGAACAAAGGAAAATCAGAGGTATTTATCATGTATTTAACATTGATTGAAAGTCAGGATGCATTTTTAACAATCAGATAAGTTGATCTTTTAATACATTTCAATTAAAAATGTGACATGATTCCATTTATTTAAATTGCTTTTCTTGTAAGTACAAGTTATAACAATGGGATGCCACATTTACTTTTCAGTTATCAAGTATTCAAACAAATAGTAGTATTCCATGCTTGCGGGGGACATGGAATGAGAATATGGTGTTTAAACTGGATCCACAGTTTTAGAAAGCAGTATAGCAGAACACTGATAGTCTGCCTCTTTGACTTTTGACTTCATATCCTTCTTCTTATGTTTCATGTATATATATATGAATTATAGAAATGCGTGTTTTTTTTTTTTTTTTTTTTAGATAGAGTCTCACTCTGTCACCAGGTTGGAGTGCAGGGGCTCAGTAACAGCTCACTGCACCCTCTGCCTCCCAGGTTCAAGAGATTCTCCTACCTCAACCTCCCGAATAGCTGGGACTACAGGCGCACACCACCACGTCTAGCTAATTTTTGTATTTTTAGTAGAGACGGGGGTTTCACCATGTTGGCCAGGATGGTCTCGATCTCTTGACCTTGTGATCAATGGGCCTTGGCCTCTCAAACTGCTGGGATTACAGACATGAGCCACTGTGCCCAGCCTATAGAAATGTTTTAACTATACGTATACATAATATTATATTCCAGGCAAGATAAGAAAAACAAATACAATATTGTTCGTCAAAGCAAAACTAAAAGCAAAGCCAAAGAACATGAAAAAACAAAGGCCTTAAACAAAGTGAGACTTACAGGGTAATTGTTTAGTCAATTGCTTACCAGAAGTAGATGTACGTGATTGAATACTATGTAGCTATTAAAATTAATGTTTCCAAAGATTTTTCATGATATGGAAGAACAATTATTTAAATGTTATAGTTAGCTATAACTGAGTGGCTGGTACTGATTTTAGCATACAAAAGCATAATAAAATATTTATAGTCATGGTCTTGGTCAGTGGGATTTTGGTTGATTTTTCATTGTTTGGGGCTCAAGGAGATTTGATATAACAAATCTCTGGGAGATTAATTTTTCAACATTATTCCCAAAGAGCACATGACATTTTTTATAATTATAAAAGAAAATCTTTGTTGAAAAAAAAAACTTCTTTCTTTTGTTGTAGAAAGAATAATAAAGACTCTAAATTTCCACTTCCTTTACACTTAGGGGTTATTTTACTTAAACACAATCCAGTGACTCAACACCTTAACCTCTTACTGGGCCTTGCTGACATCATCAGGAGATAATTTTTGATGCTGATTAGACTGATTTTTTGTTCCTGAAAGGGTGTGATGGATTAAGTAACCTAACCTGGGTTTATTCTTCTGTTGTGTATATAGTTACCCCAGTGTTGCCTATAGGCTTGTTTGAGACGGATTATCACGGGTAGAACCCTGAGTCCTGAATTGCGGCAGAGAAGCTAGCATGCTAGAGCCTGTGGACTGTGAAAAGCTGTCTTAGCTGAATAGCTAAGCCACAGGTGCTCCTCACAGAAAGTCTAACCAAGGGTCACAAGTATGTAAACTGGTGATAATGAGAGCTCTTTTACTTCTCTAGCCCAGCATTTTTAAAAATTTTATTTTTAAATTAAATTAAATTTATTATTATTATTTTTTTTTTGTCAAGGTCTCACTCTGTCACCCAGGCTGGAGAGCAATGACAAGATCATAGCTCACTGCTGTCTCTAACTCCTGAGCTCAAGTGATCTCTCACCTCAGCCTCCCCAAATACTGGGATTACAAGCATGAGACACTGTGCCCGGCCTAAACTTTTGTTTCATAGGTAATATACAAGTCTTTTACTATGAAGCTCGAAGAAGACAAGTACCATGTCTCTTGCGCAATCACTTGTTCAGTTAGCAGTTTTCCTGTTGTGTTCTATGGAGCTTATTTAGCTAAGTTATTAAGAGCATAAATCTTTGCAGTCAGTCTCAAGTCAGTATCACGAGCCTTTGATCATGGCAGGAGGTGAGACAGCGCATGAAGACCTGCACCAGGATCCATTTCCTGGCCTCTGGGCTTAGGATCTGGCCATAGGCAGGGCCCAGGGCAGCACCTGGTGGAGCCTGTGTTCCCTGCACCCACTTTACCTTTTAGGCCACACTCCAGGTAGTAGGGACTGTGAAATTTCCTGGCCAAATAGCCCAGTCTATTCCTGACCTGCTCAGGTCTCCTGCCAGCTCTTTTCTGAAAGTGGCTTGCTTCACTGGAGGATCACTTGAAGGTCCAAGAGAAGACTAAAGAGCAGGCATTTTGCAGAGGATGAGGAAAGCATCGTGAACAATAAGAACGTTTAGCAAAGTGCCTAGCACAAAATAAATGCTCAGCAAATGCTATTACCAATCTGTTCCCTTAGTATATGTGAAAGACAAAGAGAAAAATAATAACCATGAGAATACAAGCTTCAACAGAGGGCACTATTTTAAGTTTAATTCTTGATATAATCCATAATGGAGTCTTTTAGAGAAAATAACTGTGCTATTGTCCTGGCCAAATTCCAGTACTTTGTATTCAAGCTAATTACATTCCTCCCCCACTGGATAAATTATTCTTCACTTCCCCCATAAAAACCATCATGTTGTGCTTGTGAAACAAAATAGCTTCTGTGTTCTACCATACAGAATGTGTGGTTCCAATCCATAGTGTATTTCTCTGGATGACTAATTTGAAGTCTGCACTGGGATCTGTTACAGTAGGATGTGAATTTAGTTCAGTGGTGCTTCTGAATAATGATACATTGTTAAATGGAACAGTGTCACCAACTATGTTCTCCAGGTAACTTGAGACAATATTTAAAGTATTATCTGGGTTGAGACTAGGCAGATGCAAGCTATTGAGCTTACCTCTAAGTCACTGCATCTCTTAACAAGCCATTTACCTCATCGCTTGGATTCTTTTTTTATGCCAAAAGTCTGAACATTCATAAAATGGCTTGCTAAGTATTCTACATTCATCCTGAATTATTAAGAAGTACAATTTTAAGATAAAGCTGGAGAGAAAAATATTAAGAACTGTTAAGAAATTACTATCCTTTTTCTCCTCTGAGTTTGGTGCCACTTAGGTCTAAAATCCCTATCTGACAATTGATTTTGGACTGTGAATTCATTTCTTGAGATGACAGAACGTGGAATGGGTGGGAGTAACTAACTTATTGTGGCAAATGTTCATGAGGGAATAGTAGCTTAGGGCCTAAGGTATAACCGAGAGCAGAACCGTCTTCCTTTTGCGAAGTCCTGTTGGTGGGGTGAAAGGATGTGGGGAGCGGGCAAATGTTGTGATGGGGAGAAAGCTCTAGTCCCATGCTACTTTAGGACCATTTAAACCCTAGTTTCAAGTCTTTTACCTGCTTTTAAGAAATGTACCAAAATCTAAACTATGTTAACTACTTAATTCATTATTATTATTACTATTTTTAGAGACAGGGTCTGGCTCTGTCTCACACATGCGAATACAGTGGCACAATCACAGCTCGCTGCAGCCTCAAATTTTTTGGCTCAAGCTGTCTTCTTTCCTTAGCCTCCTTACTAGCTAAGACTAAAGGCATGTGCCACCACACCTGGCTAATTTTTACATTTTTTGTACATATTAGGTCCAGACTGGTCTTGAACTCCTGGCCTTAAGTGATCCTCCTGCCTTGGCCTCCCAAAGTGCCGGGATTAAGCCACTGCGCTTCGCCTAAATTCTTAGTTTTTAAAGACTTCAGAGAAGAGACGATTCTCACCGAGTTACCTTTTGCTACATTGTACCTGTTTGGAAGGAACCTTCTTATTATCAATGGATAATTCATTCCCTATGCCTTGTTTGTGCAACCCCTGCATACCTAGTACTATGCTAGTCCTGTGCTCTGTGTAGACGGAGAATGGTGGTCACCAACCTCTCCTGTATTTAAGGACTTACTGAATTATTGTTCCTAGTTCAAGCTGAAGTAACCCAGGTCTGTAACTTTTCCTTTCTGCCTTTACTTCCCAAACTTTCATCTGAAATGTTCTTCTCTTTCTAAGTCTCCACTGGTAAAGCAAGGTAGATAATTGAGGCAATTACATGCATCATTCAGACCTAAACAATTATTTGGGACTCAAAGTACTCAAATGATTCAATTATAAAACAGCTTTCTACCTAATTCTAAAAAATAATCTCAATTATTTGTCTTTTGGTTTCTATCTATTGAGGTACTATATAATTTTGAGGCAATTACATGCATCATTCAGACCTAAACAATTATTTGGGACTCAAAGTACTCAAATGATTCAATTATAAAACAGCTTTCTACCTAATTCTAAAAAATAATCTCAATTATTTGTCTTTTGGTTTCCTTCTACTGAGGTACTATATAATTTTTATTTTTAAATGTATTGTCTTAGTTTCTTTGCAAGGATTAGGGGTGGAAATAATACACCCAGATGCTACCTTTGCAAGGATCAGGGGTGGAAAGATCAGAGAACATAAGATTATCATCTCAGTTCTTGCTGTCATATCGTGTACAAGGTGTAGCCTTTTCTCCGAACTGAAATCAAATGGGTGACTCCAGAATAGATTTTTTACTGTAATGAGTCTAGTTGGTTTGCAGTGTAATGATATGTCCACATGGTTTTATAGTGCTATGTTTTATTTCTAAAAATATGTTTCTCTACAGTTAATGAACTATGGACATAGAAGTAAAGTCCCTGTTTTAAATTTCTCCAACAGATGGAAGAACCTGGCACATGGTAAATGTTCAATTAATAACAAACTTACACAAATAAAGAAGGACTTCAGGGTGCTGACTAAACTGGTTATTAGCAATTCAGTTAAATTGCCAGTGGGTGAGGAGTGAGTTAAAACAACAGCTGATATTTTTTAGAGAAAATCTTGTCATTAAAAGCAAGAGCTTTACACAGACACTAAAAAAGTGAAATCAGAAGCAATGTAAACACTATTTGTAACTACGGATATGATGTGTTGGAGTTGGACCTGGGCTTAAAGCATGGAGTAGCCATTTGTCAAGTAGCCACTAGTAAGTCATGTGTTTTAGGACAAATTTCTTAGCGTTTTTAACTCCTCAGTGCCTAAATTTCCTCATCAGCAAAATGAGGACAATAATAGCCTGTGCAGTGCTACGGTCACCACATATTGCTGTAATGTGTACAAAGTGCTTAACATAATGCTTAGAACAAAATAAGTACTCAAGAAATAGATACTATTATTTTTATTAAGAAACCCATATCATTTGTTACTGTATCCCATGAAAAAGAATATGAGTAGATTACATATACACTCCCTTCCAAATACCAACAAGCAACAAAAGCGTCTCAAAAGCACATGAGTGGGGCTAGGCTTGGTGGCTCACACCTGTAATCCCGACACTTTAGGAGGCCGAGGAGGGCAGACTGCTTGAACTCGCTCAGTAGTTCAAGACTATCCTGGGCACTGTGGAGAAACCCGGTCTCTACAGCAAATACAAAAATTAGCCGGGCGTCGTGACTTGTGCCTATAGTCCTAGCTACTCCAGAGGCTGATGTGGGAGGATGGCTTGACCCCTGGAGGCGGAGGTTGCAGTGAGCCAAGATTGGGCCACTGCACTCTAGCCTGGAAGACAGAGCAAGATTCTGTGTCAACAAACAAGCAAGCAAGCAAGCAAACAAAAACCCACGAATGTATAGGGAAAATTCCATACTGAGTCATTAGCCTTCATTGACGCCTTCAGCTTTTTAGTTTCTTTATCTCATAACCAGTCAGTCACTGTGATCTCATGTCAGGTCCTTCCTTCCTGTTCCCATATCCACCCGCATAACTGGGGTTTAGATTGCCTATGTTTTGACTACTGCAATGGTGTTTCCTGCTCGCAGGTGCAGCCGGAAGCCCTTCTCTCCCTAATCCCTGTCCATGAGGGGTCATGTGACCTGGTCCCCAGAGATGGGACTGTAGCAGGAGGGCATGGGTTAAGCCCATTTCAAGAGATACTCCTGTTCTTGCAGCTGCTTGCTCTCATCTCTGAGCCATCCTTCTCAGGCTGCTCCTGCCTAATAGTGAGAATGGAAGGCTGTGGCAAGTTAAGAATGATGAGACTTCTGACCTTCCTCACTCTGGTCCTTGTGAATAGCTGGCGTGACTCCCAACCTTGTTACAGCACAACCACCACCATCCCCTGCCTAAGTAAATCCAGAGAGAGGAGAATATTGAGAATTAAAGACACAAACTCTAAAGCCAGGCTGTCTGGATTCAAATTCCAGTCTGTTACCAACCCACTGTGTGACCTTACACAGCTTACTGAACATTGTACCTTAGGTTCTTGATCTGCAAAATAGTAGTACCTACCTCACAGGATTATTTAGAAAATTAAACTAGTTAAATATAAGATGCTGTAGATACTGCCTGCTATATATATAAGAATTCAACAATTATTAGACATTATTACACTGCTCAAACACTCACACCCTCACTGCTGGGTAATTTTCCTCACTTTGTGTTTTTTATTAGATATTTATTAGATGCTGCCTCATAGTACTAATCAATTTATTTGCTTTTGGAAGTGTTGAACACACTCACAGTAGAATATTCCCAGTATATTTGGCAGGTACAAAGATGAACAACAATACAAACATCTGGATCTCCATGACCAAACTTTGTAGATGGAATATTATTAACTCCTAGCATGGCCCTTGAGTGTTCCTTCCAAATCCCACCCACTTCCACTCCCATCCCCATTGATAACTTCCATTTGGAATTTTGTGTCTATCATTTCATTGGGTTTCTGCAGTTTTGTCATATATAGTTTTAATTTTGAATAATAAACCATGTAGTAGGCCATTGAAAGATGGGCTACAGTGATATGCACAACTTTTAGCACGGGTCACATAAACCTTCCTGTCTAAGCCTCCTCCACTGCTCTCTCTCTCTCCCTCCCTCTCTGCCAGTCAGATGGATAAAGCAGGGAATGTATCAAAGGACTCTGAGGCTCTGTACAATGGTAAAGCTTGGTTACAGAAAGAACCTGTATCACCCCTAAAGAAAACCATCTAGCCAAAAACACTTATGTTAGACTGCTGTAGGAGTGAGAAATAAACTTTTATGTTGTCAAGCCATTTAAATTTTGGAGTTTTTTTTCTGTGAAAGTTAATGTACCCTGACGAATACACATATTAGCACCAAGAATGGGGGCTTCTATTACCAAAAACCTACAACAGGCGGCATTGCCCTAGCAGTCAGTTACTGGGCAATATTAACATTGATATTGGAGGTAGGAGCTAAGATGACCCATATTATACAGTGGTTCACCATTTGTTAAAGTTATTGCCTAAGAAAACTTGGACGACAAACCTCGTGCCTACTAAACTGGTAGCTCTAGAGGAAGTAATTGGAAAATATCAGTGTTTGGAGTATGTTGGCCACCATTGGCTGCCTTTGACAAAGTATTGCATTAATAGATGAGACAAGGACCTGTTTACAAGCAGAAATGAAAAACTTAGTCCTAAAATTTGGTGCGCTGAAACATTGGAAAGACCGATTGCTGCTAAATAACCCAATAGTAAGATGTAGAAACAACAAAGGCTCTGAGAGATAAAGAACAAGTAAAACTTCTTGATTAAACAAAATGACTTAGACCTAGAGAAAAGATCAAATTAAAATGTGGCTTTCCCACATATTGTTTCAGATAACCGTGGATCACTGCCAACATGTTGAAAAATAGAGGCATGGAGTGAGAAAGCTTGGGAATAAATCAGGCTTGAGAATGATCCCTAAGAAAGAAAGATGAGTGTCCTTATTTGCATATGGAACTCATTCGAAGCAAATGAACCAAAAGCTTACTAAGTTTTTGAAAAGATTAATAACCGAAGAAAGCATGATCCTAGATTAAAAACCAAAACTTTTGACTGTAACTGAAAATATCTTTGGGTCCCATACTTGGACCAACAGGAGTTAGGCTCTAAAAGCTCTACTTCAAAGGAAAGGAAAAAATTGTGATTATCCCATTCCTGTTCCCAATTGAATATTAGGTGAAAGAATAGATAGCTTGTCATTTAAATTGCGGGTCGCAGAGCCCCATGGAGAGGACTTCACATCACCTAGAAGTCCTGGACTTGAACTGGATACAGTAACTGAATGGGACTAGAATTGCCTTCCATGGAAAAAGGGGAAAGTGTTCTACACATCACAGGATGAGCTAAACAGGTGTTTCGTGTCCATAAATGAATGACAGGCTGTGGCTAGGATTGGTTAAATGTCCACCACACTGTCTTTTTTCTCCCCTGGGCACAGATCTGGGCCACATTTTCTAGCTTCCTTTGCAGCGAATGCAGCTGTGTGACTGTAGCCAGTGGAACATGGGCGGAAGAGGTATGTATCACTCCTAAGTTTGGCCCATAAAATGAAGGTCAGTATTATCCTCTATTGCCTCCTCTTCACCTATCCGATGGCAGATGCAACAAATAATATCAGCGGACTCAGAGGACCAAAGTGAATGGAAGAGTCATGGATGAACGGAGCTTGGGACCCGAATCATTACTAAAGGATGAACTACTTAGAAATGTTGCTTAGGCCAGGCGCAGTGGCTCATATCTGTAATCTCAGCACTTGGGGAGGCCACGGTGGGTGGATCACAAGGTCAAGAGATTGAGACCATCCTGGCCAATATAGTGAAACCCATCTCTACTAAAAATACAAAAAATTAGCTGGGTGTGGTGGTACATGCCTGTAGTCCCAGCTACTTGGGAGGCTGAGGCAGAGGAATTAATTGAACTAGGGAGGCGGAGGTTGCAGTGAGCCGAGGTTGCACCGCTGCACTCCAGCCTGGCAACAGAGCAAGACTTCATCTCAAACAAAACAAACAAACAAACAAAAAGAAATGTTGTTTGATTAAAAAAAATCCTGTTGGACTGTTGCATAAGTTGTTTTAAACTACTGAATTTTGAAGTTGTTGCAATAGCAAATGGCCTACTTCTACTAACACAAGCACTATATAGAAAAATCCAGGAAAGAGGTATTACTATTTCATATGCAATGGTTAGAGAAAGTGCCACTTGCAAATAAATATTTAGGCAGACACTTGAGGAAATGAGAAAGAAGGCTTGGGGATATCTGGGAGAAGAACATTCCAAGCAGAGGGACTGGCAAGAACAAATGCTGTGTCTTGTGGACACATGTGCCTGGCACATTTGAGGAAGAGCAAGGAGGCCATTAGTGAGCTGGGCAAGAGTAGGAGGAAGCCGGATCAGTGAGGACCCAGGAGTGTTGGGATACACAGGACCTTGTAAGGACTTTAGATTTTATTCTGAGTGTGGAAGCCATAGAGATTTGAATTAAGATATGTTTTATTCGCCATTTTTAAAAAAATTCCACTAGCCACGGGGGTTGGGGATTGTAGTGGATAATCAAGGATAGAAGCAGAAAGACCACTTGGGAAGGGGCTGTTTAAATAATCCAGGTGAGAAGTGATGACGCCAGCAGTGGAGGTAGTGAGAGGAGGTTGGATTCTGGATTTACTTGAGAACGTATAGGGTTTGCTGAAGGATGGAATGTTGGTTATAAAACACACGCAATGCCACACACACACACAAACAGGCACCAAAATGACCCCAAGATTTTTGGGCTGAGCAACTAAAAGGATGGCATTGTCGTTACTGACATGAGAAGACTGGAAGCAGAGCAAATTCTAGGAGAAAATCAGGAGTTCATTGTGGACACGTTAAGACTGATGCCTCCTCAGCCTTATCACCAACCTACTCTTCCCTGCTTTCTCCATCCATCTTGGGTTTTCTCACCATCTGAGAACTTCTTCTCTCCTACTACCCTTTTCTAGTTTACTCCTGCCCCCCAATTCACATATCAACTAAGAAAACTGTGGCTTTTTCCAGGGAATAATTCTTCCTTTAACCTTAGTCGGATTTGGGTCTCGTTGCTGAGTTCTGCCCATCACAGCTCATCTTAGTTCCTTGTTTTGTCCTTTTCTTCACTGAACTGTGAGCACTGTGAAGGCAGGAGTCTCTTTTGTCTTCGTGCTCATGATCAGGACTCCAGCTTCTAACACAGAGCTTGGTATGTGCTAGGTGCTCAAAAAATATCTGCTGAAAGAATGAGTGAATGAATGAATGTATGAATGAATGAGCACACTGTGTCCCCTTCAAGAGACTTCTTCCAGAGAAATTCTGGTAGAATCTTAACTATAAGCGTGGTTAAACTACTGAGCAAGCAGCTTTTCCTGAGCAATTAGTATTTATCTGACATTATAAACTTTGTAACTCAAAGATTTCACTTTTTTTTTTTTGAGACCGTGTCTTACTGTGTTGCCCAGGCTGGAGTGCAGTGGCACAATCACAGCCCACTGCAGCACTGACCTACTGGTCACAAGTGATCCTCCTGCCTTAGTCTCCCAAATAGCTGGGATTACAGGTGCATGTCACCATGCCTAGCCAAAAATTTCACTTTTTACATTGACTACTAAAAACTTTTGGGCAAATACACGACCCATCAGTAGCCTATGTGTAGGTCCTTTGGATATACATTTTTAAGCTTTGTTCCTGCTTGTTTTCTGTGTCATTCTTGTTTTTCCTCATTTGTTTGTCTAACTTTATTATGCTTCCTCATCATGTGTATATCCTTGTAAGCAATGTTTTGGCCACTTAATGTATTCTTTATTTTCTAGTAATTTTATTTTTTTAGAAGCTTTTTTATCGTACAAAATGTAAAACACATGCAAGTGTGGAGACACTAGTATGAGAAAGGCCCGTGTGCTGGTGACCTAGCATTAACAATCATCAACACGTGGCTAATTGTGTTTCAGCTCTCTCCCCCCTTTTCACTCGCATGCTGATTATTTTGAAACAAAATCCAGACATTATATAAATTACAAATATCTTAGAATGTTTCTCTAGAGACAGGGACTCAAAAAATATATAATGACGATATTACTCTCATGCCTAAAAATAAGAAATTCCTTATCATCAAATATTCAATGTTCATATTTTGCAAATTGCCATACAAATGTGTGTGTGTGCGTGTGTGCGTGTGTGTATTTAGCAATTTGATTCAAGATCCAAATCCTGTCTATACATAGAGATTGCTTAATAGGTCTCTCAAGTCTCCTTTGACCTCCTGTTCCCCCTCCTTCTCTTTCTTTTTGTTTCCTTGCAATTTTCTGTTGACAGACCGGGTCATTTGTATTGTAGAATGTCCTGCAGTCTGAATTTTGTTGATTGTATCCATGAAATGTTGTTCAGTGTGTGTTTCTATGTTTCTTGTATTTTTTGTAGGTTAATAATTAAATCTAGAGCTTATTCAGATTCATTCTATTTTTTAAGCAAGATTACTTCATAGGTATGTCCATGTTACTTAAGTTTAGTTCTCCCTCTCTCTCTTTCTATCTACCCCACTCTCCCGCCATGCTAGCCACCATTGATGATTATTTTCTAGATCCATTACTTTAGTATGTTGGCATACTTTTCACCTGACTCTAGAATTTCTTTATCATTTCTTAGCTAGAATAGTTCTATAAAGGAAAACATTCCCTTATTTGGTTAACTAATGTATAATTCATATAGGAAAAGCAGGGTAAATGCTTGACTCTTTCTGTTTACCAATTTACAAAATAATAATTGATTACTGAACATCTTCTGAAGTTATCCATCAGTGTTTTTAATACCCCATATACTTATGAATGTACTTATATTTGATGTATTATAGATATTATTTTTAGTAATGTGTAGAGTGTCCCATCTTTGGCTAGCAGAAGCCTATTTAAGATGTATTTTGACATCTTTTGACATGACGTTGATTCTCGTATGACAAGGTGTTCCAGGCTTGTCATACTTTTTCTGTTGCAGACTTGGAATTGGCCATTTCTCCAAGAAGAACAGGTTATTTTCAGTGGGGCGTGGTATTTAGAGAGCTCAGTTAAAGCTCTGAGAAAGCTTATTGACATCTGTTTAAGTTTCTTTTTTTTTTTAATTTAGACCTTTGCAAGTGGGCAAAATTAGGAAAAACATAGTTTTTTTTACAGACGTTTGTTTATTAATATTCTTGCAAAATACAGAAAGTAGTGTCTAATGAGTTCAAATTAGATTCTCAAGTCCAAAATATTTGCTGATATCGCAACCTAAAGAAGTTCTCTTTTATTGCGATAAGAACACTTACCAGATCTACCCTTTTAATAGATTTCTAAGTGTACAAGATAGTATTATTAACTGCAGGCACTGTGCTGCACAGCAGCTCTCTAGAACTTGTTCATCTTGCAAAACTGAAACTCTATATCCATTGATTAGCAACTCCCCATTACTTTCTCCCCTCGGCCTCTGGCAAACCACTGTTCTACTGTCTGCTTCTGTGAGTTTGATTATTTTAGATGCCATATGTAAGTGAAGTCATGCAGTATTTGTCCTTCTGTGACTTACTTCAATTAGTATAATGTCTTCCAGGTTTATTCATGTTGTCACATATTTCAGCATTTCCTTCTTTTTTAATGCTGAATATTATTCCTTTACATGCATCTGCTACACTTTCCTTATCCTTGTATCCATGAGTGGACATTAGGTTGTTTCTACACCTTACATCTAATATTGTAAATAGTGTTGCAAGTGAACATGGGAGTGTAGATAGCTCTTTAATATCTGAACTTCATTTCTTCTGGGTGTATACCCAGAAGTGGGATTGTTGGATCATATGGTAGTTCTATTTTTAAATTATTGAGGAACCTTCATACTGTTTTCCATGGTGGCTATTTTGCATTCCCACCAATAGTTCACAGGGTTTAAATCTCTCCACATCCTCACCAACACTGTTGTCTTGTGTTTTTTTGGATAATAGCCATCCTAACAGGTGTGAGGTGATATCTCATTGTGGTTTTGGCTTGCATTTCCTTGATGATAGTGATATTAAGCATTTTTCCACATACATGTTGGCCATTTGTATCTCTTTGGAAAAATGTTACCTAGACATTTTTAAGTTGGATTATTTGATTTTTTTTTTTTTTACTAATGGGTTGCAATATTACCTTATATATTTAGGGTGTTAACCTCTTATCAGACATATGATTTGTAAATATTTTCTTCTATTTTATAGATTCCCTTTACATTCTGTTGATTGTTTCCTTTGCTCTGCTGAAGCTTTTAGTTTTGCTGTAGTCCTGCTTATCTATTTTTGCTTTTGTCGTCTGTGCTTTTGGTGTCATATCCAAGAAATTATTGCCAAGACCAATGTTAAGAAACTTTTCTTATGTTTTATTCTAGTAGTTTTATCTTTCCTGGTCTTATATTTAAGCCTTTAATCCATTTTGAGTTGATTTTTGTGTATGGTGTAAGATAAGGGCCTAATTTTTTTACTTTAAGTGTGGATATTCAGTTTTCCGAGCACCATTTGTTGAAGAGACTATCTTTTCCTTATTATACATTCTTTGCACTTTTGTCAAAGACCAGTTGACTACATATACATGGTTTATTTCTGGGCTATTTGGTTCTATTGATCTACGTGTTTGTCTTTATACTAGTACCATACTGATTTAATCACTGTAGCTTTGTAATCTATTTTGAAATCAGAAAGTGTGATGTCTCTAGCATTGTTCATCTTTTTTAAGATTGTGTTCCTATCCAAGGTCTTTGTGTTTCCATATGAATTTTAGGATTTTTTTTTCTATTTCTGTAAAAAATGTCATTTGGATTTTGATGGGGAACATTTTGTTCTTTTGATGGTATTATAAATGCGATTGCTTTGTTAATTTGATTTTTACATTGTTAATTGCAACTCTATAGAAATATCATTGATTTTTGTATACTTATTGGTATCATACAGCTTTGCTAAGCTCACATATTAGTTTTATCATGTTTTTTTTAGTAAATTTCTTAAGATTTTCTGTATACAGGATTATGTCATTTTCAAATACAGATAGTTTTATTTTTTCATGTCCAATCTGAGTACGTTTTAGTCTATTCACTTGTCTAATTGCCCAGCTAGACCCTCCAGTACAATGTTAAATAGAAATGGTAAGAGCAGACAGACATCCTTGTCTTATTTCTTATTTTAGGAGAAAACCATTCAGTCTTTCACCATTAGGTATGGTTAGCTGTGAATTCCTGATAGATGCCTTTCATCAGGTTGAGGTTGTTCCCTTCTATTTCTATTTTGTTGAGTCATCTAATTCATAAAGGTATTACTGATTGTGTTTACTTGTTCTTGTATCCCTTCTAGTTTATTCTTACATTATGACATTATTTTTCTTTTATTTTAAAATCTTTTATAAATTATCACCTTTCTTTTCAAATTTTCATTTTCTCCAGTTACCTCATTTTTCAGTTTTTCTAAATTCTGATTTGTTATTCTTCATCAGCTTCTATCATTTCCTGTGTTTCATTTAAGTGGCTGCTAAATATTATACTATACTTTTTATCTTTTGTAGGTATGCCTTTTGACTCATTTTAATTATTTGTATAGATGTTTTGCCTCTCTCTGTCTCATGTAATATCTTTGTATAAGTTCAACTCTCATATTTTTTGGATGCTAATTTTTAAGGAAAACAAGTTTTCCATCATTTCCAGTGGGATGGTAGTTAGGGTAGCTTTTCTAGTTTGAAGCCTCTAATGTCCCCTTTTCTGTTGTTTTCATGACATGTATCTGAACCTTCTCTTTCTTCTGTTCCTTTCATCACATCCTGCCCAATTTGGATTCTTTCCTAGCAGTTTCTCCTTATTGTGGGATTTTGTCCTGGAAGGGAGCTTTGGTGAAACGAAAGTAACCTGAGCCACCCTCTCAGCTGGCATGGGGCCTCCAGGGAGTGTTCATTGGGTTCTCTTATTCTCAGGGATGCGGATGCCCTGTTGACCTTACTTCTTCCTTCACTGAGGATGACCTCACATCAGTCTTGCAGCTGTGTGTGCTTCGTCTCCCAGTATACAGGGGTGTGTAGGGGATACCGTGTCACCTAGTTTGCTGCACACATTGCCCAAGGGATTATGCTTTTGTTCTCATTTTTGCTCTGCCTGTGCTTTGTGAGAAGACTCAAGAATATTTAAAAACTATGCCTCTCTCAATACCATCTACCCAGAATTTTTGAAAAGTGTTTAAAACCCATTGTAAGGGAAGGAAGATTATAAAACAAAAGAATAAATAAAACATAAAGCTCTCCCTCAGATATATTATAATAAGCCTTTGCTATATATAAGTAATCCATATCTATACATTTTCTCTAATCAAAAGACAGAAGAAATATGGCTATGCTTTCACAGTTCCTGACAAGCTCCTTGCTTATTAATTAGCTTTAAAGTCAGTGATTTGATTTTTGCTCCTTTCTATGTCTAGGAAGGACTATGCAAACATTTCAGAAAGATGAGGAATTGGTTTGATCTCAAACCACAGAAGCAGCTTTCATTCCTTGTCTGCTTCCTTCACCTGCCTGTCCATCCTCAGTGGGGGTAGAGGATGGCTGTTGTGGAGTCATGCTGAGAATATACTCATGGGCTGCTTAACAGCCTCATTAAGAAACTTAATAATATTTATTTCACAAATATAGATGTATCTGTGAATCTTCTCTAAGCTCATCAATGTTTCTTTGAGTTAGTATATCCCAACTGATTAGCGTGATTTGGTAGTATTGTGTGTGACTGTCAAGCAAGAACTCCCTCTGGGCTGCTACAAACTATGATTCTCACCCTGAAAAAGTGATTATTCCACATAATTATAATCGTTTTGTATTCACTGCAAGCGATACTTTTCTGACATTCTTTTGCATAAAAAGTTTGTCTTAATAATTTCATTTGAATAGTGTAGTGTTCCTACTTCCAAATTTGCAGGGAGTTTTTCTCACTGATGTTAATCTATTTTCATCTGACTACATTTCCAATTTACTGTGATCTTTGGGATTCAGAACTTATCCTTAAAGGCAGAGTAACAGTTTTGGTCCGCAGGAAACCAGACTTCTATTCAATCTTTCATATTATTGATGCAATGATTAAGCAACACTGAACCAGAAGTGTTCAACTCTTCTAAATGTAATAATGTATATTTACAATCTAATAGTGCACTGTGTTATAAAATCCTTTAATGAAATAGGTTGCTTTTGGAATCTGTGTAGATAGCACCATGATAAGCATTGAATTGTTACTGGTTACTACTGTTGAAGGAAGAGAGGAAGCAAGGAAGGAAGGAGGGAAGGAGGGGAGAGTGGTATGTAGGTAAGTGCTACAGGATGATATACTGTAGTTTTTGCCAAATGACCTTAGGGGAGAAAACAACTTATTTTTAATTCCTTTGTGGGAAGGTGCTAAGTGAAAGTATAAAATATTTTACTTAAGCAAACTATTTAAGAATTATTTATGTTATAGAAACAAATGCAAAACCAGGAAATACCTCTCCTCTGTTGGGGCATAGGCAGGGGGACTGAGAAAACCAGATTTTTCCAGAGGAAAGCTCAAGTGTTAAAATTTTGCTTTTATAGACTATATATTTTTAGATGAAAAATAAGCATTGATAGGCCAGGTGTGGTGGCTCACACTTGTAATGCCAGCACTTTGGGAGGCCAAGGCAGGGGGATCACAAGGTCAAGAGATTGAGACCATCCTGGCCAACATGGTGAAACCCCGTTTCTACTAAAAATACAAAAAGTAGCTGGATGTGGTGGCACACCTGTAGTCCCAGCTACTCGGGAGGCTGAGGCAGGAGAATCGCTTGAACCTGGGAGGCGGAGGTTGCAGTGAGCCGAGATCGTGCCACTGCACTCCAGCCTGGTGACAGAGCGACTCTGTCTCAAAAAAATAAAGAAAATAAAATTAGCATTGATGGAAATGTTTTATGAAGTGCTTCTTTACACCCACATCATTTTACCATTTCCTTTTAAGTGGATTGTGCAGATGTGAAGCCAACACATCATCCATCATCAATTTAAAAATATATTCCCTGGATTCTTTTTATAGCTCATCTTTAAAGCTGAACTAAACAGTAATTGTTGTGTCATGTGGAAACCCGCTCCTGTCAACAGAAACCAAATCATAAAGTGAGAGTTGTATTTTCAATGACTTTTGTTCATTAAGATTGTAGAAATATAGTCAAACCCCATTATACAATGTCTTATTATTACATGGATGTAGACATACTGGGGGTCAAAAAAGAATTTTATTTAATAAATTGATTTTACAAGTTGGAAATTTGTATTTGTTTCTATCCCCAGTATAAGACTTATAAAGTTGCACTATAAATATACATAAGTTTGTCTTTAGGCTTCTCAAAATAAAGAACTTAAATATAACCTTGCAAAGCTTTAACTTGCTATTAGATCATTTATTGGCCTGTCTCCTGCCATTTGACTTAATCATTGATTTTAGTACTTAATCACTGAGCTTTTTAGCAAACTGTGTATTCAGCTGTAGGTGCTTCCTTGGCTGCGTGTGGTGACTCTGCATGTATTTTAGACAATCTTGAGAACTGTGGGTGACCCATGTCTGGGTTTCCAGTGCAACTTGTACATGTCTCTGTCATAGCTCTTCTCACCATGTACTGTAAATGTGATTACTGATCTGTCTCCCCTATCAGACTCTCACCTCCTTGGGACCAGGGACCAGTTTATCCTTTTCTATGTCTCTTATGCTTATGACTATTCCTGGCAGAGAGGAAGCACTCAGTATGTATACTTTATGAGGCCCACTAGAACATTTCTCCAGTAATGAAAATTGGCTTTTCTAATTTTGTAAAGTATACAGAGTATTATCTCTCTCCTGAATGGTTGGAGACACTAAATTATCTGACTAGTATTCTCCAAACACAGGTTGGGCTTTCCATTTTTCTATTAATTAAATTTCAGTAATCTTTATTACTTCTATGCATTTTTTCCTCTCTTAGGAATAATGATATGCACATTTTGACCCAGCAATTCTACCTCAGTGAATCTCTTCTATAGAAATAAAGGCACCTAGGCATAAGGGATCACGATTAAGGAAGTCTCTGGCAGCATTTCTTGTAGAGGCAATAAATTGCAAATATCCTGACTGTCCATCTACAGGACAGTGTTTGAATAAAATTTGTTATACCCATACTATAGAGCTATGCATGTATAGATACAATTTTTTTAAAACATGGAGTCATATTGTGTATAGTCATTCTTTGGTATCTGCAGGGGATTGGTTTCAGGACTTACAGGACACCAAAATCTGCAATGCTCAAGTCCCTGATATAAAATGCCGTAGTATTTTCATATAACCTATACACATCTTCCCATATACTTTAAATAATCTCTAGTTTACTTATAATACCTAATACAATGTAAATGCTATAAATAGTTGTTGCAGTATATTGTTTTTCTTATTTATATTATTTTTATTGTTGTATTGCCATGTTTATTGGGTTTTTTTTCTCTAAATACTCTTAATTTGTGGTTGGTTGAATCCTCAGATGTGGAACCTGTAGGTGTGAAGTGCTAACTATAAATCATTCTTTCTTTTTTATTTAAAATATATCTTGACATCCCTCCAGGTTAATACAGATAGCTGTTTATTATTCTTTAGCATGGATATTATATTAGCTCAGTAGAGTAAGATTAGAAATAGGAAAGAGAGAATGGAGATTATTATTTTTCTCCTCATACATTTCTTTGACTTGTACTGAGCATATATCACTTTTGTTATTAAGAATATCTGATAAAGTTAAAAATGTGATAGTAAATGTTCATTCAAAAAGGTCTGTCTTGATTTTTCAAGGTTACTTGGAACCAACTTTCTGAATATGATGAGTAATCAAGATGATGAAACACTTTGATGACAAATTTAAGATGTAATGAGTCTGCCTTTTGTTCTTACTTTTTACAAACTCAATTGAACCACGTTTCTAAAAGAGCAGTTTCACAAGGCTTTTAGATAAATGTAGTAGCATTGGAAAAACCACATGATTTCAGAGTCGAGGAAAATAATTAGGATATTTAAGTTCTGACGTCTTTTAAAAGTCAGTTTCAATATTTCATGGTCACATTTACTATGTATTTATATGGTGTGCCAAGTGTGGTATATCAGCCAATGACTCCCATTGTTGAGCATCTAGAATTCACTCTAATTCACATTATTCTCTCCAATTCTTTATTTTTGTGGTAATATATCTTTCTCCCTGTTATTGTTAGTTATTATGTTGACTAGATAGTCTTGTGATTTTTCACTATTCAGCTGTCATTTAAAAATCATATTGACATACTTTCCCTTGTCAGGCTGCCCTTGTGAGACAAGCATTTTAAGTGTTACAAGGAGGTGCTGTTACCATTACAAAAGTTATTATAGGAAGGATGAAAGGACTTGGTTGGGAACAGTAGCCCCATACATGAGAAAAAAATAGTTACATAGTTCCAGAGCGTTGTAACAAGAGTGTAGGGTACATAAATGATCTCAGGTCACCAGATTAGTGCAGATAATAGAAGGAAATATGTGAACCCAAGGTCCTTGCATGGATATAAACTGGGAAATGCAGAGGAATCCACAGCATGGTGTACTAGAAGCAGAACAGGGTGCAAACGTATCCTGTGACTGGTTATCAGCAGAACACTGGGCCTGGGTCCAGCTACTTTGATCCTCTAGAGAAGCAAGATGGCTGCATCGTGTAAAGCTAATTTGGTAGAGTTCACGGGGAATACAGAGTTGGGTCCTCAAGCAGACTTGAGTGACCTCGCTGTAGGACATATAAGAGCTTGGGTTCCTGCTATTCCTCTAAACAGAAATTCTTGATATTGCTTTGATATTGTTTTTTCTCCTTGAGATGCAATTTTGTCACTCTCAAAACAATTTTAAGGCAAACAACAACAATAATAATAATGATATGTGGTGTTCTGATAATTTACAACGTTCTGTTGCTATTTCTGATTCCAGGATCTAAACAGTAGTCTTTGTTCAAACTGGTCTTTTGTCCTTCCCAGCAGATGGTACTGTGGTTGGACATCTTTACAGGATTCCTGTAGAACCATAGTGACTTTGATGCATCATTATGCCAAGGCCCGGAAGCTATGGAACACATTACCTTACCAAGAAAGGCCTGCTTTGCAATGCTTTGGCACTTACAAAAATGGTCTTCACATGGAGAGTCCCAGAGTGTGCCTTACACAGTAATAAATTACAGTACCAACAGCCATTATGATCTCAGTGAGAGATGCATGCAGCCAAGAGCAGCTACATGTTACTGTCAGTTAATTAGCGTTGGTATTCATTAAAAGTGGGAGTGAGGGCCCGGAAACGATCCATTACTCATTGTGAATGGAGTCATGGGACAGCATAAAAGCTAGCCAAGCAACCACTGAAAGCAAGAACCTGGAAGCATATTAGAGATCAACGAATTGGTTACTTGGTTATAGTTCTTTGCTATGTGCACATACACTCACACAAAAACTCACACACACTCATACACTCAGACCACACTTGTAACTTCACACACATATTTCCATTAGCATCCATGGTTCATGCTATAGGTTGCATTTTTGCCACCCACCCCAAAGAAGTATTGAAGTTTTAAACCCTGATGTCTGTGAATGTGAATTTGTTTGGAAACAGGCACTTTGCAGATGTAATAAATTAAGATGAGGTCATACTTGGTTAGCGTGGGCCCTAATATGACTGGCATCCTTATAAAAAGAGAAAACAGAAACACAGGGAGGAAAATGCCATATGACGACACAAAGATACACAGACACAGAGGGAAGACAGATGTGTGATGATGCATACAGACTGCAGCTATGCTGCCACAAGCCAAGGAATGTCTGGGAGTATAAGAGGTAAGGAATGATCCTCCCTTAGAGGATTTGGGGGGAGTGTGGCCCTGCCACCACCTTGATATTGGTCTTCTACACTCCAGACCTGAGAGAGAATACATTTCTGATATTTTAAGCCACCCAGTTTGTGGTATTTTTTGTGGCAATCTTAGGAAAATAATATTGTAGCTCACGTTCATGAAACTCTCTCTCACTCAGGTTCTGCCTCAATTCAAATTGAAGCACAATAAGCTTATGTACTCCTACTCTCCTACTATAATCAAATGATGTGTTTTGAGTAACATGGAGGATTAGTCAGAATTGCAATGTGGACAAGTACTACTTTGTGTACTCCTTTGGAAGTAAGGAAAATGTACTCTTTCATTATGATTCTTCAACCCAAAGGCAGCTGTGATAGATTATAGCCAATATTTTTATTTAGCATATATTTTTCTCATTACTAAGCTAATTTTGATACTCTAGTAAACTTTCTCATAAATAAAGTAGTCCTTGGGGGAATTTTTTTTTTAAGATGGAGTCTTGTGTTGCCCAGGCTGGAGTGCAGTGGCTCAATCTCAGCTCACTGCAACCTCCACTTCTTGGGTTCAAGTGATTCTCTTGCCTCAGCCTCCTAAGTAGCTGAGAAAACAGATATGCACCATTGTGCTCCACTCATTTTTGTACTTTTAATGGAGATAGAGTTTCACCGTGTTGGACAAGCTGGTCTTGAACTCCTAACCTCAAGTGATCTGCCCACCTCAGACTCCCAAAGTGCTGGGATTACAAGCATGAGCCCCCACACCTGGCTTTGGGAAAGTTTTTAATGTGGCAATTTTTAACCAGTTTCGAATGTTGGCAGAAAAAAATGTTCATAGAAAATTTAAAATAGACTGTGCACAGTGGCTCACGCTTGTAGTCCCAGCACTTTGAGAGACCTAGGCAAGTGAATCACTTGAGGTCAGCAGTTCAAGATCAGCCTGGTCAATGTGATGAAACCCTTGTCTGTACTAAAAATGCAAAAAGTTAGCAAGGCGTGGTGATGTGTGCCTGGGGGTCTAGCTACTTGAGAGGCTGAGGTACGAGAATCGTTTGAACCCAGAAGGTGTAGGTTGCAGTGAGCCAAGATTACACCACTGCACTCCTGCTTGGGCAACAGAGAGAGACTCTCAAAAAATAAAAATAAAAATAAAAATTTTAAATATACGAACTTCCTATCGTTCACTTTTTAAAAACTGTTTTAAATGAGATCCTTTCCCAATGAATATTTATTTTCCTTCTTTAAAATGATCTGTATCATTTGCTTTCATACATATTTACTATTTGCAGTGGTTATGGTAACTTATACTTGTGTGTTGAACTTTATGGAAAATATAAATAATACAAAGTGGTTTTTGTTATCAAAGTGTTCGTAGGCTATACATCATGTTCCTGAATTTACAGCTCCTTCCCACCATACTTTTTCTTTGAGCTTCTACTGATGAATCAACCTGTCTGCCTCTACATCTCCAATTGGCCACCTTAAAGACAGTCAAACCAAACATACAGAAAACCAACCTGATGATGCTTTTTGTCATTCCAATTCTCTTTCATGTTCTCTGGCTCCAGGAATGGTGCCACCCTCCATCCAAGTTGAAAACCTGTGCTTCAAGCTTAGCATCTCCATCTCTCTCCATCTTCATTATTCTCCTTTTATCTAATAAAACACCACTATTTTATTTTACCTCCTAAATGTCTCTGGAATCTGTTTTAATTTCTTCATCTCCTTCACCACTAGCTTAGTCCAAATTACTATGATCTTTCCTCTAGATTACTGCAGCAGCCATCTATCGGCAGGAAGAATAACAGCCACACTGACTTCCACCCCAGCCTCTTTTTCACACTGAAGACAAAGGTTTATCTTTAGAGAGCAAATAGTATGCCACCTGCCTGTGCAAAGGTGCAATGGTTTTCCAAAGCCCTCAGAGTAAAGACTGAAATCCTTAAGTTGGCCTAGAAGTCCAGAATACTTCTCTAAGTTTCAGCTTACACTTCTATCCTCCTTCTTGCACTCCAAACATGGTACCTTCTTACCATGAAGGTGTAACCAATGCATGTTTCTCCTTTCAACTCCAAGGTTTTGCACCTATTGTTTCTTCTTTCTAGAATGCTTTTCTCTCCTGTTTTCCTCCCTGAATTCTTCCCATTGATTACCATACATTATTCAGAATTCCACTCAGACACTTCTTTAGGAAAGTCTTTCCAGGTATCCCAGAACAGATCAGGACTCCTGGTAGTATGTTTATTGGTTCTGTCATTTATTCAACAGTTGTTGAGCATCGCTGCCTGCAGGGGGCTCTTCTAGGCACTTAGGCTGCAACATTGGACATGAAGACAAGGTGTCTGCTCACATAAGCTTATGATATAGTTGCAGGGAAATGATAACAAACAAGTAAATAAATAAGAAATCACCCAATAGTGATAAGTTCAATGATAGAAATAGAATTGAGAAAAGCATTAGGCTTCTTTTAGAAGATGAGATCTAATCTCAGACTTGAGTATCAAAAGGAGCCAAGGACATACAATTCCATGGGAAAAGCATTCTCAGCAGAGGTTCTAGGGAGAGAGACATTCCCTGGAGAAGAGAAAAATGGATAAAGTATGTGAGTAAATGGGATTAGATTGTATAGAAGACATAACGAGGGGCAAGGCTAGGTCAAGGTGAGGTGTTTGGAGTTTCTTCTGAGGTTTGATGGGAAGTCATTGAAGGGCTTTAAGTAAGGAAGTGCCATGTCCCCATTTACATTTTCTTTTTTTTTTTTTTTTTTTGAGACAGAGGCTTCACCAGGTGCCAGGCTGGAGTGCAGTGGTGCAATCTCGGCTCATTGCAATCTCTGCCTCCTGGGTTCAAGCGATTCTCCTGACTCAGCCTCCCAAGTAGCTGGGACTACAGGCAGGTGCCACCAGGCCCAGTTAATTTTTGTACTTTTTAGTAGAGACAGAGTTTCACCATGTTGGCCAGGATAGTCTCGATCTCTTGACCTCATGATCCGCCCTCCTTGGCCTCCCAAAGTGCTGGGATTACAGGCATGAGCCACCGCGCCTGGCTCCATTTACATTTTCAAAAGATCACTCTAGCTGCTGTGTGTAGAAGGATTTGAGCTGTGTAAGCATCTAAGTGGAGCTATCAGATGGAGGCTAGGCTACTGCAGTAGTCCAGGTGAAAGAGAATGGGGGCTTAGATTAGGATAGTAGCTATGGGGTTGGAGAAAGATAGACAAATGGAGGATGTAGGTTGGCAGTAGAGTTAAGTGAAATTGCTGGTAGATTGGATAGGGGGATAAGGGGAAAACAAGAATTAGGAATGATTTCCTGATTGTGCATCTAGGTGAATGGCAGTAGCAATTATTGAGGTGGGATGCAGCTTTGAGGACGGGGATACACAAGTCTGGTTTTAGGCATGTGAAGTTTGAGTTGTCTATTAGACAGCCAAGAGGATGTGTCAGATACACTGTAGCTTCAAAGAACCTGGAATTCAGGAGTTAGGTGAAGCCTGGAGTCACAAATGGGTAAACCATATAGATATTGAAGCCATCGGCTGAGATGGAACGGTGAAGAGGGACAAGCATTGACTTTTGGGACATTCTATCATCTGGAGGTAGAGCAGAGGACAAGGTACCAGCAAACAGTCCTACAAAGGAGCAGCCAGTGAGTCAGGACAACCAAAGGCTGGCGTGTCCAGTTAGCCAATAATAAAAATAATCTCGTGAACTTATTCCTACTTCAGGAGTTCTATTATTGTTGCAAGTTCATCAAAGAAATCTAAACCACCCTTATTTGATAAAAGCCCGGGCGTGGTGGCTCACACCTACAATCCCAGCATTTTGGGAGGCTGAAGTGGGTGGATCACTTGAATCAGGAGTTCAAGACCAGCCTTACCCACATGGAGAAACCCCATCTCTACTAAAAATACAAAATTAGAGAGGCATGGTGGCGCATGCCTGTAATCCCAGCTACTCGGAAGGCTGAGGCAGGAGAATCACTTGAACCTGGGAGGCAGAGACTGTGGTGAGCCAAAATTATGCCATTGCACTCCAGCCTGGGCAACAAGAGTGAAACTGTCTCTCTCTCTCTCTCTCTCTCTATCTATATATATATATACGTATATATATATATAATGAATATATATATATGCGTATATATATATACGCATATATATATAATGAATATATATATATATGCGTATATATATATATATATATATATAATGAATCCTGTTTCAATCATCAAAATTAAGTTTATTTTTCCTACCAGTAGGAGACAATCATCCCTTGGAGTAACGAATCTCATTCTCGTTAGTAAGTGGACACAGGATTAATAGTAGATTTTCCTGTTTCCCAACCCAATAGTGGTAGTTAGCTCCTTGCCTTTTTTTTTTTAGGTATCCAATACCAATCAGGTAAAAGATGAATTTAAAACATATAAAAATAACAAATTTATGTCTGAGGATCATGGTCAAATACACTTCCAACAACCCATGAACATATCAAATGTTGAACGTGGAAGAAGGTAGGACACCCTGTATATAGTGGTCATTTTGTAGCTTTGCATCGAATATGTGTGGATCTCTATTCAGTTTAAAAAGTCAAGAAATCTTCAAAAGAAATAAAGTTTGGGAGAGCAGGGAACAGGGGAGAATTTAAAAAGATAAGCATAAATAATTTGCCGTATCAAGGCATTTTCCACCCTGGGTGTGTGTTTGCATAAACCTGCGTGTGTGCTTAAGGGTCAGGATCCAGCATGCTCACTTGGGGTAGGAGAGGCTTGTATCAAAACATTCATCAAAACACAGGCTGCATTCCATTTCCACAGCCCAATATCAAGATTGCCCAGAATTACATCTTATGCCATTAGACATCTAATGCAAAGCCATCAAGGCTTTCAGCTTTCCTTGGGGACCCCTTGGGAGGAATTTCTGCCGAGAGTCGGCAACTCAGACCTGCTGCCTGTCAGGAAAGAACCGTGGTACAAGTTTCAGGGAGGGCTTCCGTTGTCAAAACAATAATAGCTGTAATTTTCTCTCCCTCTATTTACAGGAAACAAACTCTTCCTTCCTGTCCTCTGCCTGTAGCAGAAAATAGACAAGCCAAGCAGATGTCCAGGGATGGCGGAGGAGTATCTTGGCTGCAGCTTCCTTGAGAGAAAACAAGCTCAAGACAGCCTTGGGGTCTGGGGGTGGGAGTGCGGGGCCGGCAGGCATGGGGCTGGGGGGGTGGAAGGTGGCACAGTATTGTGTTCAGGTTCCCAACTCACTCAAGCTGAGTGCCCATTGCCTTCTTTCTCTCCCTCCCTCCCTCTCCCTCTGTCTCTTTTGAACTTACTGTGAAACAAGTGAACTATATATGGCCAGGGAAATCTCCAGCAGTCCCAGTATTTTTAAACTCTCGTAGTCTCCTGTTTGCACACTCATGTGACGTAGAGGAACTAGATCCAGAGAGTTTCTCATGGGAATCCGGGATGTTTCGCCGTAACTGCTGGCTTTGGCTGCATGTGTTTTTGCCCCTCGTTAATGCAGCCCTTGGGGTTTCATTTCACATCTGAAAGACTTGGGAAGCAGTAGATTCTGTGAGTGCACTAAGAATGTACCAGGGAGGCTGTGTTCAAGGTGCCTGTCCAGGATGGTCATCGAGGGCCTAAGAAACTTTGCAGCCTGTGTAGCTGGCCCGACTCAGACTGGAGGGTGAACTGCTGGGCATCTTAATACAAACTAGGGGGCATCAGCAAGGAAGAATTACTCTCAGAACATTCCACTAGCCCTTCACTGTTGAATTCCTTATTGTCATTGGTTTTTTTTCTATTCTTGTGCATTATCCAATTTTACTCCAGCGATTTTATAAATATGTGCCCCAATCCCTGCCTTCCCTTCAGCCTGTGTTTCCAGTGACTGTTTATTTCCCTTTCAGATCCTCTTGCTGACATCCTTTTCACCACTGAAAAGATGTTGCAAAATGTCCTGGAATCAAAAATATTTTATTTTATAAGAAATGTATTTTCAAGCAATTTATTCACAAGAGTGACATTATATTTGAGGATTAAATGAAAATAGGGGAACAACTCCCATAGTTACTGAGTGGAAAAAATTACCTTTAAAACAGGTTGGAAAATGAAATAGTCATTGTAGGTGTAGCTTCTTATAGGAATACTAAGTGTAGTCAGTTGTGTAGGTTATGCATTACATAACTCTAAGTGCCACCATTCATAATATAGATTTAATTAATATGATTTTCTATCATACATTAGTGAAATGTCTTGAAGGAAGGATCCTTTTTTCTATATTGTACAAAGGGGCCATACGGACTAGTACTAATCACTTTTTTTGAAGACAGGAATGAATCTTCCTCACTTTTTTTTTCCTATTACAATTTGCCTATTATAATCACTACTATTAACAGAGAGCTAACTTTGTATCAGACACTAGTATAAACGATGTTATGCTGGTAATAGAATTGGAAAAAGAAAAAAGAAGAAGCCCTGACTTGTAGTGCTTCCCAATTTCCAGAGTGTAAATATTCCCACCATAGCCATGTTCAGGCTACCAAAGTTCTTGAAAGCTAAATGTAGTGTCGAGAAGGGGTAATCACAATTAGCTTTCCTGAGCCAGTCTGAGTTGGCTGCAACATGCTATTGTTTCTATAGTATTAACAGACATTAATTGCCTTAAGTATTAATAAGTTTTATTTGCTCTATATTATTATGCACCCTCATACAGATATAGAAACCGAGGCAACGAGAAGTTATGTTACTTTGCGTAAGGTGACAGAAACAGTAAGCAGTGGAGCCAGGCTTTGAGCCCAGGCTGCCTAGCTCCAGATTGCATGTACATAGTCCCCAGACCATGCTGGAGGCAATAGTGCAGGTGTCAGCAAATGATTTCTAAACGAGAAAATCTTGATGTCAAGAAGTGTATTACTGCTTTAAGTATTGTATCATTTAGGGTTCCACCAGAGAAACAGAACTAGTAATCAATATACATAGATAATATGAATAGATAATAAATTCACATGATATATTTTTAATGAAATATATATTTAGAAATAATGTAAATATATATGGATATATATTGATTTATTGCAAGGAATTGGCTTACGTGATTGTGGCAGCTGGCTACAAAAGTCTGAAATCTGTACAGCAGGCCTTCAGGAAGGGCAGGCAGAAACTCTCGAGCAGGGGCTGACACTGCTGTCCACAAGTAGAATCTCTTCCTCAAAGAAGCTCAAGTTCTGCTCTTAAGGCTTTTCAATTAGTCGAATCAGGCCAACACAGATTATCTAGGATAATCTTTCTTACACAAACCAAACTGTCATAGACTTTAACAACACCTACCTTCACAGCAACATCTATATTAGTTTTGATTGAATAATTGGAGCCTATAGCCTGAGTAAGTTGACTCATGAAGCGTTGAGTTGAATTGCACTGCCCAAAAATTTATGTTGAAATCTTCGCATCTGCTATCTGTGAATGTGACTTTAATTGGAAATAGGGTCTTTGCAGATGAAATGAAGGTAAGGTGAGGTCATACTAGAGTAGGGTGAAACTTTAATTGAATATGACTTGGTGTCCTTATGAGAAGAAAAGGGAAATGTAGACATAGACATACAGGTAGAATGCTACGGAAATGGAGGCAGAGATTGGAGTGGTGCATCTACAAACCAAGAAATAATAAGAATTGGTGGAAGCCACCAGAAGGCGTGAAGAGGTAAGGAGGCCTCCTTCCCCAGAGCCTTCAGAGGGAGCAAGGCCCTGCCGACACCTTGATGTTGGGCTTCTTGCATCCAGAACTGTGAGACAGTAAACTTCTATTGCTTTAAGCTACCCAGTTTGTGATTCTTTGTCATGGCAGTCCTAGGAACTAATACTACAGGGATCTAAAACATTTCACTCTGATAATAAACTTAAATAGTGTGTACTTCATCAACATTGAGGGCATCACTTTTACTAAAAACAAAGTATGTTTACCACAATTTTCCTGTGACACTCTCTGCAGTGGCATCTTTGTGGATCCTTTCAAGTCAGAGGTGTATCTATAAACTAATTTGAATTTCTTTTATTTAATTAAACACATGCAGGAACATATACACAATCTCACTGAAACAATCACTGGAGGAAATAATTGACTTAAACCAGTGGGCTTGCTATTGTAAAATCTACTGTAGTAGTGCATTGAAATAAATATGTACGAATGAATGAGTGAGGAATAAATGTGTTCATTTCTTCCAGGGTCAGTTACTCATTCTTTGGACTTCTAATAGTGTTAGCAGTTCTGTTTAGGGCTAAAAATGATTGCTTTCAGGGTCATCTATTTATTCTTTGGACTTCTGTTAGTGTTAACAATTCTGTTTAAGGCTAAATATGATTTCTTTCAAGGTCAGTTATTTATTCTCTAGATTTCTATCACTGTTAACAATTTCTTAAAGCTAAATATGATTTAGGAGAATAGTCACAAATCAATGTCAGATGTGATGGGAAACAAAACTGGATTTGATTAATTTTTGCCTGTAGCCTATAAATTGTCTCTGATGGCCCTTCCTAAACAGAAGAACCAAAATCATTTTCAGCAACAATAGTAGAATTTGAATAAATGTACAGGAATGTCTCATAAGTGGACAGCTTTGAGGGTCAACAGTCCTTTTTATGTGTAAATTTCTGCATAGAAGTTAAACATTTTTTTCTAGTCCATTCTACTACTTTATAATTATAACTGTAATATCTTTGTATCAAGCCAAATTACTTTTACTCCAAAGCCCAAAGATCATTCACATTCACTGTAACAGTGGAATTTTGTTTACATGTGTGTAGCAGTTAAATTTCAATCCTGCATATTTGATAGCTTCTACTACACACAATCGCGTCTGTTGAGTACTTTCTATCTATCAGTAGGTATTGTCATTTTTATTCCCCTTTATTACAATTGAGGAAGGAAGCACAGTTAGACAAAATAACTTTCCCTTATCAGAAAGTTCTCTCATCAACTTTATATTATACTAACTGTTACAATTAGTAACAGATGTAGGATTAGATCTTAGGTAGTCTGAATACATAGCCTGTTATTTTAGCCTTATTAATATGTGAATACTGTGGAACTTACATTCAGGAAAATTTACAATACTTCATGTGTTCCTTTAAAAATAGTGTGCAGTAACTAGCATTAGACCATACTGGTCGTAGAGACGTTAACTGGTGACTCTATGGGTTGAAGTGAAAAATAAACAAAAAGCATTTTATACAGATAAGCTACTAATAAAGCCTTAACTAAAAACTAATTGAAACTAGAAACTTCACATAATCTTCAATGACTCAGCTTCACTAAGTGCCTACTATGTGCTGCCTGCAGCTAGAGTACCACATTGGATCAGAGCCAAGAGCAGCAATAAGTTGCTGGGCCAGGTTCTGAGGAAGCACCACCTCCTATGAAGTATCCTGGGTGGGATGACTTCAGGACACCGAACACCCTTACTTGACAGATTCCAATGCAGGGTCCTGCAGGCTTAGTCTGTGTGGATGGTAACCCGGGTCCGCTTTCTGCAGCTAAGATCTCCTTCAATTCATGATTCATTTACTGTGTCTAGAAGGAAGCTAAGTAGCAGGACTACTGAAGAAATGCTATGTGATACGTTGAGATAGGTTGAGGTTATGAATATGATCTGGTAGTCATCTCTGCTTGTGTCTTTGTCAGAAACCAAGCCATGAAGCATTTTATTTCAGAAGAGATAACAGATAAGCTATGGTAAGCTCTATAAATGCCCACTTTTAGGACATGAAACCCTCAGCTGAATGTCTTCATATTTGATTTCTTACTATCTTATTTGCTTTAGAAACATGTCACAGCACAGGGATGATACAAGAAACTCTTGGACATATTTCAAATTAAATTATCTTCATTCCTTTTTATTTGAATACACCATGAGAAAATTGAGTTTTAAAATCCTCCTCCTGGGTATGCCTTGACAAAGAGCATTCTTGTTTCCCTGCAGCCAAGAGGACTGTGAGAAAGGGCAAGAAGCGCTGCTCTATTTCCAGGAGGAGGGCCCCACTGCCAGAGTGGGTTTTCTCATGGCTGTCAGTTTACAAGAGAATTCCATGGGTCAAGCCTATAGTTAAATCAATCGCATGCCTATATGGGAAAAACTCTGCCTTATCAAACTTTGCCACGAAAATACATGAGTCTGGACTCTTTCACATACATTCAGGTATTCAAATTATTTCAAAACATTTTAAAATTATGGTTGCAAAAATATTTTGAACGCTGTTAAGGATAAATCAAGGCAAGCTTTGCTAAGACATTGAAAAATTAGTCGCTACCCAGACTGCCTCTCTACCTGTTGCGGTCCAGGCCTTTTAGATACATGGTGTTGCTCTAGACATTACTGTGAGCTCCTTAATTAGAACTAATGCACTTTCTAGACCTCAGTGACATCCTCTTATACACCCCAGGCTGGAGTGCAGTGAAACAATCATAGCTCACTGCAGCCTCAAACTCCTGGGTTCAAGCAATCCTCCTGCTTGAACCTGTAAACTGGGATTACAGGAATGTTGCCATAGTACTTGGCATATTGTTTTCTATTTTAAAAGAGCATGTACATGCTGTTGGACTGCCCTATTTTGTGAACAAATTTCATTTGGTCTTCAAATGATCAACTTGCAAAAAATCCAGTTGAAGATTTATTTAAAAGAAGATAGCCATTTGGACTGAATTAACTGGCCTGTTTAATCCAATCACTTCTTGAATAATCCAGTGTAGATTTGATCAAGCCACTTTTACTCTCCACAATTGGCTCCAAAATAACAACCACGTCTTAGTCTGCTAAACTCCCACCTTTTCCCTACAAGAGCTCACTGCTCTGGACAAATCCATGAAGCTGTGTACATCAAACATGTTACTGGTCATTCAGCTTCTGTGGTTTACCTAAATTGACCCCTATGGTGTCACTGAACTAGAGAAACAAAGGCCTGCCGCTCTAGCACTCAGGTGTACTAACTTATGTTAAGAATTTGTATTTCAGGATGTGTATAAGTTAGAATTAAGTTCAGCTGTTAGTAATAGAGATTTACTTACAGTGACTTAAACAGTTTAAATGTCTATTATCTTACTCTTTCATTTTTTTAGGAGACAGGGCCTCTCTCTGCTCCCCAGTCTGGAGTCCAGTGGAGCAATCATAGCTCACTGCAGCCTCAAACTCCTGGGTTCAAGTGACCCTCCTGCCCCAGCTTCCTGAGTAGCTGGGATTACAGGAATGTGCCATAGTACCTGGCGTATTATCTTAGATTTTAAAAGTAGAGAGGTATTTTTTACAGGTCTTATGTGGTAACCCTATGTCTTAGCCCATTTTGTGCTGTTGTAGCAGAACAGGAAAGACAGAGTAATTTAAAATAACAAAAATGTATTGGATCACAGTTCCAGTGGCTGCAAAGAGCAAGGCTGAGGGGCTGGCATTTTGCAAGGGGCTTCTGGATACGTCATCCTAGGGAGAAAGGGCAAAAGGTAGGATGAGAGGAAGGGAGAGAGAAAGGGCAGGAGAGAGAGAGAAAGAGAGAACGAGAAAGGAAAAAAGAGAAAAGAGAGAGAGAGAAAGAGACCAAGAATAGACAGCCAAACTTACCCTTTTGGAACTCACTTCCAAGATAGATAACAGCATTAATCTATTCATGAGGGCAGAGCCCTCATGGTCTAAGTATCTCTTAAAGGTCCCACCTTTTAATACTGTTACAATGAAAATTAAAATTTAACATGAGTTTGAGACGGTACAAACATTCAAACCATGCAACCCTACAAAGATCTCACACAGACCTAGACTTATTTTCTGTTCTCTAGGTCATAAGAGGGCCGATAGAGCTGTAACCATTCACTTCACAGTAGAATAGGCAATAAGGAGAGAAGATGAGCCCCTCCTTTCTAAAGTGCTGCCTGGAGGTACTTCCTGTTTTCCTTCCATTACCCTGAGCCTCATCATATGGCCATACCAGAGAGGCTGGGAAATGTAATTTTACAGCTGAACACAGTTAAGTTTCCATTATAAAGAAAAAAAAGGAGAAAGGATATTAGAGGCAACAAGCAGTTTCTGTCACAGCATTAAAACTAAAGTTAGAGAAGAAAATTTTCTTTTTCATTTAACGTTCTAGAAAGCAACGTTTCTTGATGAAGGCATTGTCCTAGATGCTAAGGATTCAAAAACCGAAAAGACACAGTTTCTGTCTTCAGCATACCATCGTCTAATGGAGAAAATATATGTTCATGTCCGTAGATGATTACAAACTAGATGTACTCATAGATTTTTACGAGGACAAGTACAATAAACTCCCTACTCCAACAAGGATGAGGAAAAGGAAGAAGGCTTTATGGAAGCCACAAAAGAAAAACATGGAAAGAAAGAAGTAGATTTTGGTGACAATATATTGGGCAGAGGTCAAATAAGATAAAGATAGAAAATACGTTCACTGGGCTTCATACCAAAGGAGGCCTTTAGTGAGCTTGGGGAACCCTGTTTCAGGGGAGTGCGGGGAATCCAATCCAGTGGGGCAAAATGTGAATATGAATGATAAAGTTGAGCGGGAAAATACAGAAAACTCTTTAAGACATGTAGCTATAAAGAGGAAAAGAGAAGGAAAATGGCAGCTAGCAAGGTCTAGGCTAGGGAATGGTTTTTTTTGTTGTTGTTTTTTTGTTTTGTTTTGTTTTTTAAGGATAAGGAAAATATGAGGATATTTCAATACCACCAAGAAAGTACAAAATGAGAGACAGGGACAGAGATACAAATAAAGAGAGAAGAGAGAGAGAGAGAGCAAGTGAGCTTATCCTCTGAAATAGCAGAAATCAAAGTAAAATCCAATGCCAAGGCAAGCAATATCTAAGAAAATGACCATAAAACTGAGACATATCTGAAGATGATCTCTATATTTTCTGTGAAGTCGAAGTGCCAGTTCTGACATAGCACTAGAGTCATGGAGAAGAGTGAGACATGCAGAAGAGTGATATGCTTTACATTAGCCATTATTGACAATAAGAAAGACAGAGATGGTGAAGAAAAGAAGGAGGAAGAGTAGGAAGTAGGAAAGGGCATGCATACTATGAAAATCATTTCTCTCACCTCTGACCTCAGCCATCCAGAGCCCTACCACAGAGGCAATTACTGTCATTAATTGAATAGGCATTTTCCCAGAGCTATTCTATACCAATACAAGCAAATATCTATATTTATCCCTTTCTACATTTTTACACATGGTGCATATGGTACATATTGATCTTGTTATGGATAATTTAAATATACATAGGTATCCTGCTACTCTCCCAACCCCTGAGATACCATCAACTCCTCCCTATCTACACACAAGATGACCACGTCAGAGACGTTAGCTGTCTTGCTCAAGATCCATAGCTGACAAATGAGTAGTGAAACAGGAACATAGATTCCACTGTCATATCCATACAATGGATCTGTATCTCATTGGTAACTGTTCTTTCAAACAGAAATCAAATCCAAGAGAAAAATACACTTGGAAATTTAACCTCAGAATGAGTGGTTTGAATGCTCCAACTATGCTGTCATCAACATGAAATATTCTACCGCTGTGTTCTATTACTGTTTTGAAACTGTCAAAGACCAGTTGATAGATACTCCAGCCAGAAGATCTCAGTTGTGTATGGATATCAAGAGGCACTTAGCTCCAGGAAGGTAGCCTGCTTATGCCTCTTACAGAATTTCTCTCTCTCATTTAGTTGAAGACACAGTGGCCCTGCCTGCCAATTTTAGATCACGCTCCCTCTACAATTTACATAATTTGCATTTTATCCGTACTTATCTACCCAAACAGGCCAATGACCCTCTTCAAACAGCTGTGAGTTCTATTTCCTGAGTTTCTGCACTTGCTTCTGCTTCACTTGGACCTGCCCCTAACACTGTCTCACTTGGACAGCTTCTTTATCTTTCCAAACTTACACTAATTCATTTGCTCATTCAATAAGTACATACTAAGTGCTGGATACCATCCAGAAAATGTCAGCCCAGAAGTTTTGATAGAATACAAGATAGGAAAGGGATCTGTCTTCAGGAATTTGTACTCTAGTGTGGAAAGCAGATAATAAATAGACGTATTAACTAGGGATTTTTTGAAGTTCTATTGAAAAAAATAAACAAGGTGTTGGAATGGGACATTATCAGAGTGACCCATTTTAGATTGTTAGAGAGATTAAGTTGAGACCTCAAGGATGAGAAGGAGCCAGCCCTGTGGAAAGCTGGAAAAGGATGTTTCAGGCAGAGGAAAAGCAGATGCCTTGAAGTGGTGAAGTGGCTTAACCTTTCTAAGAACTGACAGAAGGCCATTGTTCCTGGTGCATATGAGGAAGGGGACAGGAGAGAACATAAAGGGAGGAGGTTAGAGGGGTGTGGCAGGCCCAGATTATGGAGGGTTTTGTCAGTCAAGATAATCGAACTCAACTCTAAGGATAATGGGGAAGGATTAAAAGGTTTTATGCAAGGAAGAAAAGAGATGTTTAATAACGTCTGCTTTTGTTGTTAAACAATTAATTTGGCTACTTTGTAAATCATGCATCAGAAGAGACTGTGTGAAAATGGGGAATCTGCTGAGGTGTGTGTGATAGTCTGCAAGACAGACGATGCTGGCGTGAACTTGGGTAGTGCCTGCGGAGATGAGGTGGGATTAACAGGACTTGCTATTTGATGTAGTACCGAGTACCAGCTCGGCTGGAGAGACCCTCACCCAGGCGGTGCTGAAGGAAATGAGAGGCAGACGCCCAGATAGAAAAGCCGAGTGGGTCTATCCAGGGGGCCAGCAGCCTTCCGAACTGAGAGCCTCAGGGGCTGCCAGCATTCCAGGCTGAAGGCCCAGAGCAGATGCTGATCCACGTAGTTCTTCTCTCTGAACAGGTGATTATTATTAACAAACAGGTGTTCTGTATTTTCTCATAACTCAAAAATATACCAAGTAGGCAGCTGTTGCCCACTTGCCACTGATTACAAACAAGCTAAAAGGTATTCTCCCTGAGGGAGCCACGGGGGGCAGGATCAGATGTCTCAAAGAACTGTTTTAACTGGTGTATGATATTTATACATTGGCCTGCCACTTTGGAATGCCCCAAATGGTTTTCCGCTGGGAGGAATGGGGACCAGCTAGGTTTTCCTTGCCATCGTTCTTCCTAGCAAACAATATATTCTATCATACACTCAGTATTCAGCAATATCAGATATCATCCAATTATCTGAAAAAAGCCGATATCCCCCACCTCTCAACCCCTCCAAAACACACAGTCTTATATTCATAAACTTAATATTTCTCAACAATGTGGTAGGTGTCAAGGGTGACCCTAAATTTCCACTGTTGGTAACTGAGTGGATGGCAGCACTGTAGCTCACCTACACAGAACCTCTGTGGGGATAGATATGGTGTCTCTTCTGGGTTGATACAACCTCTTGGGCACTCAGCCTGTTGGAGAGGTGCCACTGGAAAAAAGCCTCCTTCATCTAGGCAAGTGCAAGCTATCCTGCTCCAGGGCATTTAGTCCATTAAGGAACGTGCAGGTTGGATTTCAAATCGCCCACTCCTCTGCAGGAGGACACTTCTCTGCAACCTCACTTGGTGAGATTGGTGTTATGCTACTGGGACAGCCACTGCAATGAGGTAAACTGGGGTTGGTGCTGATTTGGTAGTGGGGTGAGAGTAGTGAGTTCCATTTTGGCCGCATAAAATCTGAGTTGCTCAGGGGATAAGCCAAAAGGTGATATCAAATAAGAATTTGGATATGCCCACTGAGATAAGAGAAGAGCTGAAGATTACAATGAATACATATTGGAGTTGTTAGTATTCAGATGATATTAGAAGTCATAAGAATAAATGAGATCTGTCAGGCACGGTGGCTCATACCTGTAATTCCAGCATTTTGGGAGGCTGAGGCAAACACATCACCTGAGGTCAGGGGTTCCAGACCAGCCTGGCCAACATGGTGAAACCCTGTCTCCACTAAAAACACAAAAATCAGCTGGGTGTGATGGCAAGCGCCTGTAATCTGAGCTACTTAGGAGGCTGAGGTAGGAGAACCGCTTGAACCCGAGAGACGGAGGTTGCAGTGAGCCGAGATCGTACCACTCCACTCCAGCATAGGTAACAGAGTAAGACTCCATCTCAAAAAAAAGAATAAATGAGATCACCTAAAGAGGGAAGGAAAGCACTCAGGGTAGACAACCAATGAACTCTTAAATGTAGGGCTCGGGTGCAAGAGAAACACAAATAGCAGAGACTGAGAATGAAGAGCCACTGAGGAAGAAGAAACAACTAGTGAGGTGAAGTAGCCCTAAATCCTACAGAAGAGTGAGGAAGAGGGTAGTGGTCCACTGCCAAATGCTGCTGAAAAGCTGAATTCGATGAGGCCAAAACAATGTCCTTTAGATTTGACACTAAGGAGGTTACTAGCGACTTGGGTGAGAGTGGATCAGTAGATTGCCGAGAACAGCTAACAGATAGAATGAAGTGGAAAAGTAAACAGGTGAAGGAAGGAGCTACCATCGGAAGAACACTCCAGCAATTTTGCTCTGCAGAAGATTAGATAAATGGGGGCAGTGGCTGAAAGAGTATGTAGAGCAAATAAGGGTGCTTCTTCTACAGACTGGAGTCACCTGAGTATGTCCGTATCCCATGCTCCCTCCTCCAGGATGGCTGGAGTGGCCCTCTGTGTCTGGGCTGGGCACACATCCTATGCAGTTTCTATGCAAATCAAGTAAACCTCCTTCTAGGAAGTGCTCCTGTATGTTGTGACTGTTCTGAATGTACCAGCATTCTCAAGCCTCTGACTGTCACTCAGCAGTCCTCCCCTGGGGGTGGGTGACAGGTTAGGTTCCCACTTACTAATGAGCTCATCTACATTCATGGAGCTTCCAGCATCTTCATCTTTAAATAAATCTCTATATTTGGTTCCTAAGATGAGAAGGTAAACAGCCACTTATCTGAAAAAGCCTGATATCCCCCACCTCTCAACCCCTCCGAAACACAGAGTCTGGTATTTAACTTGCTGTGAAAAAGAAAAGCATCCTTTTGGGAGTCGTTCTTCAAAAGAGAAAACACCGCTCTAGCTGAAAGGTGACATTGTTAGCATATAAACTGTACATTGCATTCTACTGGAGGTTTTCAATGTGCACAAGATTTGGTCACAAAGAACAAGTTCGTCCCTGTATAGACTTGAACAAGTGTGTGTGTGTTTTAATTCTAAGGACACCAGAGTTTTCAGATGTTACTTCTTTACTGGTTTTGTTAGCTTGAGAATGGGCCCTGTCTTGACCTTGCGTATACTTAGCATGTTCCCAGCAGTAGCATCTTGGCAGGGCCCCGTCAGGAAGCGAAGCAACCACACAGCCCTTCATTTGTTTCTAGGACAACGCGTAGTAAGTACGTAGGACGAGTCTGGCCGCCGCCCAGCTGCGTACATTTGCTGTCAAAGTATGCTGGTGGCCCAAGAGTGATTTCAGAAGAAAGGGCTGCCTGTCAGCTCTGAGGAAATGGTATCAAACAAATAAACTGCTCCCAGACCCCTGGGTCAGTCTCCACTCCAACAGCTAATTCTTCTGTCCTCTCTCGCCATGGATTGGCATGATTAAGGCAGGAAGCAGGTGAGAGAAGGCGGAGCAACTGAGGGGCTGTGTGCAGACGAGGAGAGTGCGAGAGAGCTACAAGGACCTCTCCGTCCTCAGGGCGTCAATTAAATGACTTCCTTCCCTGGGGCTAAAGACAGGTCATGAGGGATAAAATTATCAACCCAGGAAAGAGAAGATGTTTATAACTTCTGCTACTTTTACAAAAATAGATGAAAGGAAAGATTGTTTTTTCCACCCTTTGCAGCCTGTGAACTTCCTTAGCCCTGTGCATAACTTGCTCAGTTTTCCAGAAATAGGAGAGTGTGGTTGTCAACTGCATTGTACACACTGCTTACAAGGCAACACTGTCGACCTCAGAGAGATGATTTACCAAAGCTTCTCCTTCTTCCCACCTTTCTTCCCTCCCTCCTTTCTTTCCCCTTTTCTTTCTTCATTTTATCTTTTTCTTTTCTTTCTTTCTCTGTCATTTTTTTCTCTCTCTTTCATTCAGCTCCATGAGATATAATTTGCATAATATAAATTCACGTTTTACAGAGATATGCAACTGATACCACAATTCAATTTCAATACGTTTCCATCACCCTCAACACAGCGCTTATATCTATTAGCAATCACTCTCCATTCCCACCTGCAGGCAACCCCCAATCCACTTTCTGTCTCTATGGATTTGCCTTTATTGGACATTTCACATAAATAGAATCATATATATGTATATATGTGAATATATATTGTATATACATCTGTGTGTATATATGTATACACAGTGGGTGTGTTTGTATCTGACTTTTTTCACTTAGCATAATGTTAAGTTTCATTCATGTTGTTGCATGTGTACTTTCTTTTATTGCTGAATAGCATCCTTTTGTATTGACACACCACATTTTATTTATCCTTTTATCGGTTTATTGGCATTTGAATTGACTCCACTTTTTCATGACCATAAATAGTGCTGCTATGAACATGTGTACATGTATTTATGAAGAGTATGTTTTTATTTCTCTTGGGTAGATACTTAGGAGTGGAGTTGCTAGGTCATATTGTAAATTTATGTTTAACGTTTTAAAAATTGCCAAACTGTTTTCCAAAGTCACTGCACAATCTTACATTTCCATCAGCAATGGATGAGAGTTTATACACATGCTCACTGACACTTGGTATTGTCTGCCTTTTGGATTGCAGCCAGCCTGGTGGGGTGAAGTGGTACTATAACACTTCTTATAGGAGTCAGATTAAAGAAGCCAGTTTAGTTTTGGCTTGCTTGGCAAGGAGACATTCTGAGATGTAGAGACCAAACAAAATGCAGAGAAAGTAATGACTAAAATGACAAGTGGTTACAGTTTTAGAAAAGAAATGTTGAAAAATAATTATTAATTTTTAAGGATCAATATAAATGAACAGGTCAGACCCTGTGGCTCACACCTGTAATCCCAGCACTTTGGGAGGCTGAGGCAGGTAGATCACTTGAGGTCGGGAGTTCGAGACCAGCCTAGCCAGCATGGTAAAACCCCGTCCTACTAAAAATACAAAAATTAGCCAGGTGTGATGGCATACATCTGTAATCCCAGCTACTCAGGAGGCCGAGGCAGGAGAATCACTGAATCCAGGAGGTGGAGGCTAGAGTGAGCCAAGATTGTGCCATGTACTCCAGCCTGGGCTACAGAGAGAGACTCTGTCTCAAAAAAAAACCCGTAATGAACAATTCATATATACTCTTATTCTCCAAAGGGAGAGAGGGAGCGGTGAGAGAAAGAAGAGAAAGAAGAAGGAAGAAAAAAAGAAGGAGAAAGAGGAAGAGGAAGAGAATAAGGAGAGGGAAGAGGAGGGGGAAAAAAAGAAGATAAAAAATAAAAAGAAGAAGAAGAATCCATTTATCACGTCTACCTCCTTGCTTCCTTATGGTACACACTCCTATCTCCTATTCTAGCAACACTAGGTTGTATATTTACATCTTTTGGGGGCAGCTGAGATATAGACTATGCTCACCCTCTGGTTTGCTACTCCAGAACCCTAGTAAGTGGGACGTATGTCAGGTTTTCTCTGTACCAGTTGTAATCAGTACACGTGATAACCACACTGAGATATACTGATCTGAAGAGATACTTCACGGCTGGTAAACTGACAAGCTAGTCAAATTGAATAATTCTAATTTCTGTTTTTCCACATACTTATAATTTTCCCTAATAAATATTATGTTCATCTTGGGTTATTAATAAAAATTATAGGGTGTTTTAATCATTTTTGTGACTGCTGGGATAGTTCTTAATCTTTCCTGCTTTTTAAAGAATTTTGATTAAGCAAGGCACTGCTAATTTTCAGACAGCGACATCTGCTTAGCTTATATAATTAGGTTTTTATAATTTTCTTTAAAATTTTGTCTGTGCCTCCCAGTAAATTGTTTGAAAACTCACTTGTTAAAAATGACAATTTCTCACCATTAGTTCACACATTTTGAATGTTTGTGTATCTTGGAGTGGTTTCAACACTTTAAAATCAGCTTTTCCTAAGTTAATTAGATTTAGAAAATTGAAAACTTATTTATGTCTGTTTATGTTTGCCTGTTTAGCACTAGTCTAAATGGTTCTTCAAATGCATTTTATATTCTTTTTATCTTTTATTCATGAAAGAAAAAAATAAAACCTCTAAGAGGAATGAAGGCCGATTTTTATTGTAGTTTGTGATCGATATTACTGAAAAGAGCATACAAATTGTACCCGTTTTCCTAATGTTGGAAACGAAAACCTAGAAAAGTATTACCTTTACGTGCAGTTAAATGAACTATAGTGCATTCATTCAATAGAATTTCGTTTTATCATTTCTTCAATGACAGCAAAATTGTTATGTGTAAGTTTACAAAGTTGTTCCTATATTTTAAAAGCATGAAAGCAAGTTTCAGAGGAGTATATGTAGCATGATTCTATTTGCATGGCAATGGTATAGACATGTATCTTTGCTTATGCAGAAGAACACTTTGGAGGTACACACACCTATTAACAGCAGCAATCCTGGGGCATAAAATGAAGACGTTTTCTATAATGCTCTGACATTTGATTTTACGTGTCTTTTTCTAATAAAAACTTCACAAAAAATTCCATATTTCCAAAGAACAGGGGTATCTCCTTAAATTTCGGCTGTTTAGCGCATCTATCTCTTCATACACTTTTGTTAATGGTCATCAATGGATGGGGCCTGTATTGTGGTTGACTGTGATTAGGTCTTTTTTCAGAAAGCTTTATTGTTACTTACTGTTCCAGTAAGATTAAAATAACTAACTGTTCATCCTAATGTTTTTCAATGACTCCACTCAATTTCTCTTATCTCTTCCCACACCCAAGGCCATGCCTTTTCGAGCAATGCAAACCTATCTGGTATGCCCTCAGGGCATAGTTCTCTTATTTCTTTTAGTCAAGCCACTCATTCCCCTTCTGCAAAGCCTTACTTACAGCTCCCCTCTCTATGGAGCATTCCCATCGCCTTTGCCCCTGAGACTGTGGTTATCACCATGATCACTGCACAGCCCTGGTTCTTCCTCTTTCCTTGACATATTACTCAACTTCGACCTTCTAGCCCAAAAAGCACACAGACAGCCTAAACTCAGAATGAATACTATTTAGGACCACATGGGTTTGCAGAACTTTCTGGTTACAACACATTTTGAAGAGAAACTTCTAGATTTTGTCTGATCTCAAAGTTCACTAAGCAAATTAAGCAAAAAAAAAATCATTTCTGGGAGAATAACAATCTTTGGAAATTTTGTTCAGCCATTCCATATTGAGGCATTCGTGTTTTTACTTTACTTGTATTAAAGAAAATCTAATAGCTGAAGAGATTTTTCAGTCCCTAAGTTGTTCTACGTTGAGATCTAAATGTTTTTGCTTATAGACCATACCATAAACCCTTGTTACTTGTGTTTCGTTAGTTCATTTGCTTCTGCCTAGCACCTCTAAGCCCAATATTCCAATATTAGCTGTTCTCCTTAGTCCTTCCATGGCTACAGACTACACAAATGCATGCCCTTGGTCAGAAGTAGGTGTGGTAGGAAGAAAGCCAAGTTCAACACTGAGAAGAGCTGGGGAACAGATGTGACTATTACTTTGACACTTTAAAATGTGCCCTGGTTTGCTCTAAGTACCTCATTCATAAACAGTTGCAAACATTATTGGGCATTTCATGGGCACTTTATGAGTATTTTCAAGGCTGCATCAATTAAGCAAGCAACTAATCATTTTATCTGCTTTCTCCAGGGCATGTCAGAGGAGATGTGGAGAGATAAGATATATGGACAAATTATTAATCATGTGAAATAATTTCCCAAGACTATATAAACAAGTGTTAGGTCGTTAGAGGGAAGAAATGCAACCTTTTCTCTGAGAGACTGGGAATGTATTCATAGTTAAAGGGACACTTGGCCTGGACTTTGAAGGATGGACACAATTTCAATAGACAGGTGAAAGATGTCTAATGGATCAATGGTACAGAGGCAGAACAATGATGAGGCAGTTTCAGGAAATTTTTGATAGTTATTTTGGCTGAAGCAGAGAGTTTGGATGAGAGAAGGCAAATAAGGTTGATCAATAAAGGCCTTGCAGAACCTTGAATGTCAGACGAAGGAGTAGCACATTTTGCTATAGAGAACAGAAAATCATGCCGTATCATTGAGATGATTGGCATATGACAAGATGGCAGCAACATGACCCCCGGACTGGCAGGCAGGAGGTCATGGGGACCCAGAGAAAACATAATTCCCTGTGGCAACTGTATGTGAGGGGAGGAGAGATCATTGCCTGAGCTAGGACAGTGTCCATGAAAACACAAAGGAAAAGACCACTGTGAAAAACGGTGTGAAGAAGTAAGGGATTTCATAGCAGGTAGGATGTGCCAGGCAGGGTAGAGGGCAAAGGCGAGAGGACCTCAGATCTGCAAATCCGAATGACTACTATATTTTTGCTAGTAAGTCGAGCAGAGAAATCAGTGAGAGGAGAGAAAATACCAAGTTCAGTTTCTGACATATCTTATTTTAAGTGATCGGAAGAGGAAATTTTTGGCAGGCACTTAGAAATGTATTTGCCTAATATAATTTAAGCGTCCATTTTTTTTTACAAAGTTTATTAAATTTCCTTCACTCGGGGTCCTTCCCACCCAGGAAAAGTGAGCATGAGTCACACTGGAAAGCTCCTGCCTGGAGGAAACTCTGCAGATTCCATAGCTGCGGGGCCAATTGTTTCCCAGTAAAGTGACAAACGAGGTAATATGAACCTTCCAAAGCCAATTGGGTTGTCTTTGTCTTTCCGTGCCAGGTAAGAGGAAGAGGACAAGCCCTGCCCAGTCCCCAGAAGTGTTAACAGGCGCTGGAGCTTTATCTGCGGCTGCACTCGCTTCTCCCTCCTGCAGACATTCTTGCTGCTTTCCGGTCCCACGGGACAGCTCCCAGGCTCCCGCCTCACGGCAAGAAATTGGCCTCCAGCACAGCCAGCCGGCTTCATTCATTCACGTCACTGACAGACACTCCTCGTTCAAGGAGCGCCCAAGACAGAGCCGAGCAAAGGCCCTCCTGGCAGAGCAGGGGAGATGCGCAGCCCCTCGCACCGACTGCGGGAGGGGGAGTGTGGGTGGCCGGCGCGCCCCGTCCAGCTGCCCGCCTCTCGGGAGAACAATGCGTCTGTCACCCAGTGACTGATAGGGCAGCGAGGGCTGAAAGGGAGGCGCACGTCTGTCCTGTCTTCCCACCAGGCTGGCTTGTGCACCTCCCACTGCTCTTGGGCAAACAGCCAGCAACAGGGCCCCTGGACGACTCTTGACAAGGACTTACCCAGTCAAGGCGGAGGAACAGCCAGGGCTGACTTCTGTTGCTGGCTACACCCAGGCAGAAGTGCAGCCCCTGCCTTCACGCCACTAGAGGCCTTGGGTCCTGCCCTCCTCCGGCCGCCCACAGCCCCTCTTTCTGGAGAGGCTGGAGGGCCTGAGGACTGATAAACCCGCCTGCAATTGTCGGGATGGGGGACGGTGCAGGAGGTCAGGCTGCCTGATTATCGCTCAGGAATCCTGCTGTGGGCTATTCCTGGCTCTGACCCTCACCTGCTCTCTAACCTCAGGCAGTCCCCTTTGACTGCCCTTACGCTCAATTTCCCCTTTTCATCAATACTGAGATGCCCTCTGTGACAGAAACCAGGGGCCATTTGGCAAAATAGCAGTGGCTCCCACCCCTTGGGAAAAGGCTAGTATTTTGAGTGATCCATTTTATAGAACAAAATCCTGTTACTTACTTTTCAACGTGAATATAAGCATACACGCAATACACAAATTCAGATTCTTTCACATACACATATATTTACTGCTAATAAGTAAACTATAAAAGTTCCTTCAGGAGCTAGTAAAATAAACAAGACGTGTAATAATTAAATTCATCATTGGCAGTTCATTTAAGATTATTTACCCTCTAAACTTGGTCCTACTCTAATATTGTTTCCACATCCCCCAGGTGCACTTAATTCTCCTGAACCCAAATAGTCTCAAAAATCCTTGTTACTGGGGTGATGATTAGATTCCACAGAACATACAAGAAAACCTTCATCAAATTTCCAAAATTAAGTTAGAGACAGAACCGGAATGAAATGGTTCCCAGGAGTCTGAATTTCCAATTCAGTATTCTATTTGTATCGCATGGCTTAGTCATGATCTGATTCTCCAGTAAGGTTATAATTTTCTAGAAGGCAAGACTACACTGTACATCTCTATTCTCAACACAGAGAACTGAGCCTTGCATACAATAGGTGCTGAATAATGGCTGCTGCTGAACAAGTTTATTTCTCTAAAATCCCCAGAAAGAAAATGAGATAAACAAAGAGAAACAGATTCATTTAGTGCTACAAAGGGTTAAAAAAAACCTCCACTACTCAATAAAACACAAGTGAGATTTTAAAAAGAAGGTGACATCTGTACATGGATAACAACTAGGAACTTTGGTTATACTGGCACTTGCTGTAATTCTGAGAGACATTTCTATGGCCAGAAAAGAGCCTGTGAGGTCAGTTTTAAGAGAAGAGTAATAGATGATGGCTTAGGAAAGTTTTCCTGGAAAAAAAGAAGAGCACTTCTGGCTTGATTTTGCAATACTATTATTATAAGTAGGTCACAGATAAAAACTGTCTGTGTCCAGACTATTCAGAAATCAAACTGTTGCCAGAAGAAGCTAAAGAGATGCTGCAAAATGTAAATCAGACGAGTGAGACTTCTGACTGTTTTAGTCAGAAAAATATAACAGTGGAGGAGACTTGTATTAGAACAGGTCACATGGGTGAAGCTGGTGGACATTAAGTTAAGTGAAATAAGCCAGGCACAGAAGACAAATACTGCATAATCTCACGCATATGTGGAATCTAAAAACGTTAAACTCACAGAAACCCAGAGTACAATGGTGGTTGCCAGGGGCAGGGGAGGGGCAAAATAGATGTTGGTTACAGTTTAAATAAAAATATTTAAAGGAAAAAAGCAGGCTAGAAAGATGCTTTGGCAAAAAAAAAAAAAAAAAGTTTTTAGAATGGAGAGAACAAACCTATCAAATTTCAGTGGATGTGAAAGAAACAAATATCTTAGTGTGAGGTAAATAGTCCCATCTGGTAAGGAACGGCAGAGTCACTAGAGAGAACCAGAGAATCAAGAAGGGGATAAAAGGACGACCACATCGAAATTCTCTGGGATGACCACTGAAGATCAAAGGGAAGAAAGAGATCAAAGGTAACATAAAGTGACAAGGGAAAAGGTAGAAGCTGGAAGACAGAAATTCAAGGAGCACGGTGTAACCACTGCATTCCCCTCAGATGCTTCTTCTGAAGAAGGACTCCTCATGTACAACTTTAATATGGCTTAGCTCTGTGATCCTACCAGGATCTCATCGTGAATTGTAACGTCCAGGTGTTAAGGGAGGGGCCAGGTGGAAGGTGATTGGATCATGGAGGTGGTTTCCTCTATGCTGTTCTTGTGATAGTGAGTTCGCACAAGATTTGATGATTTTGTAAATGTCTGACAGGTCCTCCTTTATACTCTCTCTGCCACCATGTAAGATGTACCTGCTTCTCCGTCTGCCATGATTATAAGTTTTCTGAGGCCTCCCCAGCCATGCAGAACTATGAGTCAATTAAACTCCCTTTCTTTATAATTTACCCAATCTCACGTGGCATTTTTCGTGCCGTGTGAAAATGGACTAATATAAACTTCATCAGAAGGAGAGATAGAACATGGGGATATAGAACTACTCTTTCTTTTTCTTTTATTTTCACTCTAGGAGATGGAATTTGAAGAGAACACTGGACAGGATTGAAGAAGAAAAATTCTCCCCTATTATGAACATAAATTAAGATGATGTTGCTGCAGGTCCCTTTCTGTGAATCTTCCTGAACTGGGCAACTTGCTGCCTTTCAGTGAGTCAGGATGTTTTATTTCAGGCAGCAAGAGCAAAGGAAGCAAACGCTGTGGTTGTGGGCTACAGAGAGCTCCTGTGCAAAGCTACAGAATATGCAGAATTGGTCTTTGTGCCTCTTTTACCTTCCTTTCTGAATCTCTCTCCTATTTCTAGCTCCTTCTCCCATCTGCCAGATACTTAGTACCCCATGCTGCTTTCAGAGACTGATATCTTTAGCTCCCTTCACAAAATGCTTTCACATAAAATAGCTTATTTGAGCCACACCTCAACAAGGAATTCAACATGTATGCTGTTAGCAGATCTGTGTTACAGAAAGGTTAAGAAGTTATTTGCTCCAAGGTTATTAGGGAAGAAAACGTCAGAGCTGAGGCTTGAACTCACATCCTCAGAAGTCCAATTCTTTTGGAAGCACTTTCCGTGGAGGAATTCCAGTTTTAAAATGAAAGTGCTTATTCTCCACACTGCCACAGCAGTCAGATGATAAAAAGAAATTGGGGCCAGGTACAGTGGCTCATGCCTGTAACCACAGCATTTTGGGAGGCCAAAGTGGGATGATAGCTTAAGGTCAAGAATTGGAGACCAGCCTGGACAACAGAGCAAGAACCCCATCTCTACTAAAACAAAACAAGAAGGTCAGCATTGCTGTGACATCTACTTTCCCCAATTGCTCACTTTTATAAGCAACTCTTCATTCCTCCAGGACTCAGCACATTTATTACTGGGAAAAAAGGGTGGTTTGGCTCAGGAAGCTGGGAGTGTTAGAAACTGTGAATCACTAGTTGAACAGGGAAGACATCCTGAAGTGAAAATGGGGAAGAATATGTGAGAGAAGAGAAAAGATAATAAAAAGCAGCGAGGCTGATTCCCTAATGAGAAAGATTGTGCTTGAGGGTGAATTTAAAGGGGCCTCGCTGGGCAAGGTGGCATGAGCCTGTAATCCCAGCTACTAAGGAGGTTTAAGAGGGAGGATGGCTTGAGCCTAGAAGTTCAAGGCTGCAGTGAGTTATGATCATACCAATGCACTCCAGCCTGGACAACAGAGCAAGACCCCATCTTAAACAAACAAACAAACAAACAAACAAACAAATAAATAAATAAACAAACAAGGGGTCTATTGAGCTTGATAAGTTATGGAAAGAGGAGTATGATGCGAAGAAACGCAGGCTTTCTCAGCTGGGAACCAGCAGAAAAGTGGAGGGGAAACCAGAGCTGATGTGCTGCATACCTGGATGATTGTCTCAACTTGATGGGGAGAAATGCTCCTTGCTGATCTATAACCTTGGTACGTAGCACCTCATCTGAGGTAGAAGGTGTTCAATATGTATTTGTGGAAGTAAACCTTAACATGCATTCCAAGCAAGAACTGAGGTCAGGAAAAGAAATGGTAAAGTAAAATGGAATCCATAATATGGGCATGAGATGAGTAATTAATGACAAAAATATAATCGATGACAAGTGATAAAAGTTTTTGGTACTCAGAAACAAACACTGGTTGTACTGCATTTGAGACGCCGAAGGCCAAAAGAAACAGAAACCACTGAGAAGCACCTGATAATTTTATGAGGGAAGAAAGTGAGCCAGAGAGAGGTTAAATTCTCATCCAAACCATAAATAGCTAGTTAGGGGAAAAGAAAGAATTTGCATTTGGAAATCCCAATTTAAAACTGGAATGTGGACTAAAAGGCCAGCATCCTACTCTAGTCCCAGAGTGAAGAGAGCCTTGGCTTTACCTGGAGCAGAACTTGATCAGGTTCCAGCTCAAATTCCTTTGTGATGCTGGACAAGTCCTATAGGGTTTGAGCTTTTTGTATTGTTTAAAACATTTGGAGGAAAACAATAATGACCCCATTCCATCACAAAGTTGATAAGAAAATCTGTGAGATAGTATGTCAAAAGATAGTAAAAGATTAAAAAAATTGCAAGGGTAAATTATTTTGAATGTCTTTTAGTATTTAGACAAAATGTTTCACTTTTATAGTATAATTTTCCTTTATTGTTATTATCATACAAAATCTGTGTCAGAATAAAAAACATTTAAAAATGTCTGCTATTAAATCTCAAGTGATAAAGGAAATACATGTGGTCTATATAGATGCACGTTAAAAAAAACTCCATGAAAATAATATTCCGCCTGCCAATCCCATGACAAGTGTTGTTTAGATAAGGTTTTAATTTTTTTTCTATTTAAATTCTTTCTCATTTATCTATATGCTATCGTTATATGTACCAGTTTATCTTTAGTTTCAAGTGTGGCATCTTGAGAGGTTTTATTGCCTGCTGGAAAGGTAGGTGAATAGATTTTAAAGAATCCTAATGATTTTTCCTCTTAGGGAAGCAAAAGACTGTAGATAATGGGTTCAGACCTTCCCCTGAGAAGGACTTTTGTTGCCACCACTTCAATGTCCACTGTGAAAAGAGGTGTTTCAACTTTCTCACTGGGAATGTTGATGAAAGAGTTGATTCTCCTGCAAAGAAGAAGAAATAGGAAAGGGGCAAGGTAGTAAAATAACATTGGAGATGGAGAAATAGCTGGCAACTGAAACCTAAATATGGAAAGTAACCCATGCAGCTACCTGGAAGAGAAATTACATAAATAAACTTGAATTTGAAAGAGAAACATGCTAAATACATTCTGAGAAGCCCTAAGAAAATAGGAAACAGCCCAATAGAAATCCTGAGAAAACAGAAATCCGAAGGATGTCTAACGATTATAAATAGAAGAACAAAACACAGAGTCCCTAAGACTGGCAGGGTTATGTGGCAAGAGTTTTGGGGAGCAAAATCATGAGGAATACAGAAATGTCTGAATGGCATGGATGAGGGTGTAAGTTTTGTAAAAATGTACTGAGAAGCCTCTAGAACTAGAATATCAAAGAATGGTGAATTACCCACCAAATATAATAGTTTAGGAAGACGATTGACACCATAAACATTCTTAGAAAAACTAAATAATGGAATCAGAACACTATTACTAAGAGAAAAGAGAAGATAACTAATAAGCAAGGAAAGACATATAAATTAGAGAATGGAAAAATGAGGGAGAAATTATGTAAGGAAAATCATCCATCATGGATTATGTTTTGGTCTGGTTTGGTAGTGTGTTTGTAGGTTTGATATTTTGTATAATTTTTAAAAATCAGATAGCTAATTACAGTAGAGGTGAGAGGAAAAGGTGAAAATAAAACCAAATGCAATCTAAAGATATAAAAGAATTTTTAATAATTAATTTAAATAATATTCAAGAAGTTTCTCCAAGACCTAAGAAGGGAGTCTTCTTGTGGCTCCATACGTTTCTGTGAAAAGGAGAAAGAAGACTGCTTTGTATGAAGCATAGGCATTTTCTCAGTTTAAATCTATAAGGAAATTTGGATGACCACAAATTATAAGCTGTTTTTTTTTTTTTTTTTTTTGTAAAGATGGGGTTTCACCATTGAACTCCTGGTCTCGAACACCTGACCTCAGGTGATCCATCTGCCTCTGCTCCCAAAGTGCTGAATTACAGGTGTGAGCCAATGCGCCCTACAACTAGAAGTTTTTTAAATGACCAGGATATAAAAAGGGAAAGGCCAAAGCAACTTGTGGGTGATGGTTTTAATATCTAATACTTACCACATATTAAGTTCATCTCTATTCCAAGGAGTTTTAAAAATGTTATTATATAGGGATGTTATATAAAATTATTTTACTATTTGTGTTTTTATTTACATAATCATATTTTTGTCAATATTGATATTTAAGCTATCAAATATTGACTTTTTGTATTATCAGAGAACTATCACAGGACACTCAGAAAGTAGTTTTATAAAACTTCCTAGCACAAGAACTTTGTTGAACCATCAAGGAACATAATGGTAAATTAAAAATTATTTTGCTCCTGGCTTTCATTGGTACCTAAAAACCCAGGCCACAGTGTCAACTATGTATTACTATCAGATTATTTACCTCATAAATCAGTGACGAAGTTTATTTGAGTCCGGTTTTGATGGAACAGCATGGATTTTTATTTTTAAATCTGATAAGCATAAGCTTACAGGTGTAACTGCTTCCTGCTGTTCTGAAAATGTGACCAGTCTCTCTGTGACAGGATCACACCACAGCTCGTAGCCACTCTGTGCAATAATCTCCAAATGATAAAGCCTTTACAGAGCAGACCTGCACGTGTACTTGTAGAAAGGTCTCTGTCAGACACGGCGGGTGCCTGTGATATCTGAGAGTGGTTCAGCAGGACTGGCACGTTCAGCAGCTCAGGAAGCCAACTTCCAAAGGCAGGAGCAGGACCCTCCGCGTGTGACTCTGATGGAGCAGATGGTCGTTGCGGCTTCCCAAAAGCCAGTGGTACTGACTAAAAGAGAACACCATCTACCCTTGAAACTGCTAAGCGGCTTTAAGAGGAAGAAAAATGCCAAGCATGGACCTTTACCCCCAGATGATGGCAAAATGGGCAGAAAGCAAGCCGTCTCAAAAAATGTCAGTGGAAATAACTTGGAGACAACTGGGAAATGTTTCAACTTGCAATTAAACAAGAGCGAATTTGGCAAGTAAGCATGGGTTGTGGAATGTGAACTTCTCTTCCTGAGCTAGGATTTTTTTTTTTTTTTTTTTTTTTTTTTGAGACAGAGTCTCACTCCATCACCAGGCGCCAGGCTGGAGTGCAGTGGTGCGACCTCCGCTCACTGCAACCTCCGCCTCCCAGGTTCAAGCAATTCTCCTGCCTCAGCCTCCCGAGTAGCTGGGACTACAGGCACGCGCCACCACGCCCAGCTAATTTTTTTGTATTTTTAGTAGAGACGGGGTTTCATCATGTTGGCCAGGATGGTCTCGATCTCTTGACCACGTGATCCGCCCGCCTCGGTCTACCAAAGTGCGGGGATTACAGGCGTGAGCCACCGCGCCGGGCCTAGGGTTCTCACACACATGATACTCTCACGGATACTGGATAAACGGGGAAGAATTTTCTTAGTTGGAATAAATAACATTCATCTTTACAAAAAAAAGTTTCAAAGCCCGAGACCTTATCTAGACAAAACATTAAATACCTCTTACATAAACCTGGCCCTGGGCCATTTATTCAAATAAATCATAGTTTCTCACTTTAAACTCTTGAATTCTAAAGTCTGATATAGAAAGGGCTAAAGGAACAAACTTAAGAAAGATTAAATAGCATAATCAGGTAGCAGAACTTGAATGCAACTGCTCTGATTCCCAGGAAACTTGGGATTTCATTGATTTATTTTCTTAATATCATTGTATGAAAAACTAAGGTAATTTATATAACATTTTATGTTTGATTAAAATAACAGAAATATAATAAATACACCTTTGTCCTTACTGATATATGTATTAAACGCTTTGAATCTGAGGAGTTTTTTAAAAACCATTAAAAGTATGAGCTATTCAACAAAGAAAAGACAAATATTTAAGATGATGGATATCCCAATTATACTGATTTGATCTTTATAAATCACATGAATGTATTAAATTAATGCATGTACTCCCAAAATATGTATGTCTATTATCAATAAAAATTTTTAAAACCTTCCAAAATTGCTGACTCAAAAAGAACAAAAAAAAAAGCATGAGCTATTCAAGAGACCTAACCCTATTAATTCACAGATTTGTTTTATTTGAATCAAGCACAAAACTGTGGGGGGGGCGGTATTGGGGTTTGTTATTATTTTCTGTTGTAATTATTTGTTTCTTTTATAATGCTTTTACCTAGATTAATTCCATTCTCTTATTTGTTTTGTTTCTATATAACTTTGAGCCCATATAAAAATCACAATAATGTTTAAAATTTGATTTTCTGTCACCATTGTGGACATTTAAGTAACAGTGTTTAGGAAATGTCAAGTGAAAAGAAAAAATTCCCATTTACAGCAATAGCATCAACATTGGTAGAACTTCAACGTAAGAATTACTCTATAGTTTAAACCTTGTGACTATTCCATAACCATCTATGAGTGGATACTTATATGGCTGCAAATGAGCTTAGAATCAAGAGAAATGAAATCAGTCTCCATTCTTTTTTTTTTTTTTTTTTTTTTTTTGCTTCTCTCAACTGCATTTTTTTAAATTTTATTTTTTATTGAATTTTAGGTTTTGGGGTACATGTGAAGAACATGCAAGATTGTTGCATAGGTACACACATGGCAGTGTGATTTACTGCCTTCCTCCCCATCACCTATATCTGGCATTTCTCCCCATGCTATCTCACCCCAACTCCCTACCCCCTGCTGTCCCTCCCCTATTTCCCCCCAACAAACCCCAGTGTGTGATGCTCCCCTCCCTGTGTCCATGCGTTCTCATTGTTCAACACCCACCTATGAGTGAGAACATGTGGTGTTTGATTTTCTGTTCTTGGGTCAGTTTGCTGAGAATGATGGTTTCCAGCTTCATCCATGTCCTTGCAAAGGACATGAATTCATCCTTTTTTATGGCTGCATAGTATTCCATGGTGTATATGTGCCACATTTTCCCTGTCCAGTCTATCATCGATGGGCATTTGGGTTGGTTCCAGGTCTTTGCTATTGTAAAGAGTGTGGCAATGAACATTTGTGTGCATGTGTCCTTATAGTAGAATGATTTAGAATCCTTTGGATATATACCCAGTAATGGGATTGCTGGGTCAAACGGAATTTCTATTTCTAGGTCCTTGAGGACTCGCCACACTAATTTGTTGAACTAATTTACACCCCCACCAACAGTGTAAAAGTGTTTCTATTTCTCCACATCCTCTCCAGCATCTGTTGTCTCTTGATTTTTTAATGATCGCCATTCTAACTGGTGTGAGGTGGTATCTCAATGTAGTTTTGATTTGCATTTCTCTAATGACCAGTGATGATGAGTATTTTTTCATATGTTTGTTGGCCTCATGTATGTCTTCTTTTGAAAAGTGTCTGTTCATATCCTTTGCCCACTTTTGAATGGGCTTATTTGTTTTTTTCTTGTAAATCTGTTTTAGTTCTTTGTAGATGCTGGATATTAGCCCTTTGTCAGATGGGTAGATTGCAAAAATTCTTTCCCGTTCTGTTGGTTGCCGATTCACTCTAATGACTGTTTCTTTTGCTGT